>LRSR01003985.1:0-12646 GCA_001579985.1 Hypsibius dujardini
CAGGCAGGCAGGCAGGCAGGCAGGCAGGCAGGCAGGCAGGCAGACAGGCAGACAGGAAGACAGCGAGGTACTTAGCACTGTTACATTTTTGCAGGAAGCCGACCTGGAAAGCGCCGGAAATCCTCTCACCAGAAGGGGAAGAACATATGAAATGGATCCGCGCTCTCGAGCAGAAAAAAAAAGATGCCGAAGCTGCCGAGAAAACGAAGGCGGCCCTGGCGCTGCCCCCACCGCCGCTGCCAGGGCGCGGCGACCTTACCCCGGCACGTAAAAAGAAAAAGACCGGGCAGTCCAGCCACGGAGCCGGGTCGTCGCGACCCGGTCCCGATCCGGAGCATGAGGAGGAACTTTATGAAGTGGAGCGGGTGATTGGCGCGAAACTCCGCGGCGGCAGAATGTTTTACTATGTGAAATGGGTTGGCTGGGAGCCGGAATTCAACAGCTGGGAACCTTCTGCTGGTGTGCAATTGGCCAAAGTGGCTATCAAGGACTTTGTCGCTGAGCATGGGTACGGCTACTAGTCTGTCTCTCTATCTGTCTGCCTGTCTGCCTGCCTGCCTGCCTGCCTGCCTGCCTGCCTGCCTGCCTGTCTGTCTGCCTGCCTGTCTGTCTGCCTGCCTGTCTGCCTGTCTGCCTGCCTGTCTGTCTGTCTGTCAGTCTGTCTGCCTTTCTATCCATCTGATCGCTGTGAGCTGAATATCCCTGTACGTACAGAAAGCCGTCTGTGGAAAGAGCCAAGATTCTCTCACCAGAGGGCGTCGAATCCGAAGCCCTTCAGCAGAGAGCGGCTGCCGTGGCCGCTGCTTCTTGAAAATCACCCACCCAGGGCGGATATCCGTATTTGACTGTTCCGCGGTTTCTATCTCAAAATGTAAATTGTTTTATCCTAAAAATGCGCGGAATTATTTTCAGGTTCAAGTTTGATTTTTGTTTTGCCGTTTGAAAGTATCTTTTTCTCCCGCTCCGCTATTATGAGAATCCAATGGCGGGCTAACAAGCATCTAAAATTAAGGCGCAGAGTAATCAGTCTGCAGATCTTAAGGCAAGAGAAAGGAACTTGAAATCTTCAGGGCAGTTCAGTACGAGGTAAAGGCCGTTAACCAGGCCGTTATTAGAAATCGTATCTTAACCAGGCCGCCAGGTGGCGCATAAGTCGTTTTTGCCAAGTCAACCCAGGGAGATGGAACGGAAGTGGCGCCTCTGCCGGACGACTTGCACACTTCTCCATTGAGATTCTTCCCTTCCTTTTTTGGACTCAAATTCGGACCGTGAGACTTAGGAACAAACTAAAATGGGTCAGAGAATGTTTTCTGAATGTTTCAATCCATCTGTTATGGCATGGCAGCACTGCAGCGCCGGGAAATCAACGTTGAAAAAACCCGGCCTGGTTAACGGCCTTTACCTCGTACTGTACTGTCGCGATTCTAACGGCCAGCTTAGCCCCGCCTCCCCCGTGCAAGACTCTGTGACGTCACAGATTCAATTCCAGCCCGGCCCGTATCCGGGGGTCGTAATTTACTGGTAGGGCCAAAAAAACGGCGACAGTTGAGTATGAACAAACGGTTCAGACAGTTCGGGAGGACGCTTTTTGGCTCGAACTCTGCCATTCCAAAATTGTGGCCACGTGTGTGCGCAATCACGCGGATCTTTTTGTTCGTGCAACTAAAAAGACCATTCTTTTAAATCTCATAAAAAATAACGGATGCCAAACCAGTGCGAGAGATTTCTGGAATGGCGTTGTCTCTCGTCATTCCACTTCGAGTGCACACATCAGGGTAAGTCTCAAAACGTGTCGAACGGCATAAAAACGTGGGTTCTGATGAGGAGGAATTAAAAGCCACGCGACGCATAAATAAGGAAAGCATAGTTTTCTCTTCTCTTCATAGAGGAAGCTTGTACACACACATGGCCAAAATACTGGGTGTTTGGCTCAAACTCGGGCCACCCAATTTTGCGTGCGCCCAACTGAAGAGTGGTTCGAACTCGGGCCACCCAGTATTTTGGCCACGTGTGTGTACACATGGCCACAATACTGGGTGTATGGCTCAAACTCGGGCCACCCAATTTTGCGTGCGCCCAGCTAAAGAGTGGTTCCAACTCGGGCCACCCAGTATTTTGGCCACGTGTGTGTACACATGGCCACAATACTGGGTGTATGGCTCAAACTCGGGCCACAATATTGGGTGTTTGGCTCAAACTCGGGCCACCCAATATCTGGCCACGTGTGTGTATTTTATTCCGTCTTCTTGGACTGCTTGGCAGCGGCGATCTCAGCCGGGTCGACAGGGTGATCCTCGTAGGCGAACATCTCGCGGAGGTCACCCTTGACGAGAGCGAGCAGAAGGGGGATGCCCAGGCAGGCGGGCACGAGGTACAGCAGCGCCGGCTGTGACAAGTCAAGAAAAACACATTAAATCATTCAATCAACGGAGAAAATAATTGCATGAAATACCGGAAAGATTTATTTGTAACAATTTATTCAACATCTACCTGAGCGTGCTTGAAGACATGCATCACCACGATGGTGGCGACCAATCCGAGGAAATACGCCAGGAAGGTGGCGTTGAAGTACCAGTTTGTTCTCCTCTTCAGCTTTTCCTGCAAACTGAAGCCCAGACATGTGAAACCAAACTTTCAGTCAGTCAGTCAGTCAGTCAGTCTGTATGTCTGTCTGTCTGTCTGTCTGTCTGTCTGTCTATCTGTCTGACTGACTGTCTGACTGTCTGACTGTCTGACTGTCTGACTGTCTGACTGACTGACTGTCTGTCTGTCTGTCTGTCTGTCTGTCTATCTGTCTGACTGTCTGACTGTCTGTTTGTCTGTTTGTCTGTGTGTCTGTCTGCCTTGACTGCCTGCTTCTTTAGCCGTCTTTCTGTCGGCTTGCCTATCTGCCTACGCGTCTTACTGAGTGTCGAATCGCAGCATGAGAGCGACAAAGATGCCGGGGATGACGATGTCTCCTAATCCCAGCATGGCAAAGTTCTTTGCCGCGAATCCATTCTCCAGCAGATCTTGAGGGAAAATCACTAAACAACGGATAACAACCAAATATTAGTGTCCCAAAATTGGGCAGTTTCCTTGCACGATGGAGTGGGATCGTACGATCGTACGTTTGATGGGTGCGTCGAAGGACTTTGCAACAAAAACCATGACGTTCGAGCCGAACACCCAAAAGATGTCGTAGAAGAAGAGTCCGCCGAGGAGGGTCACACCGGTCAGCACCTTGTTCAGGGTCAGCAATTCGATGGCGTTCAGAGAGAAGGCCAGACCGAAGAGATTATTCGCAACCCAGTGCTGAAAAGGGAACGACAAATGAGTCAGACTGCGTCGGCGGACCTGATCTCAGTACTAGTACTGCAGTCCTTTTCTCCACACCTTCTGAAGCATGTACCACACACCGCAGGCAGCACTGATGAGAAAAGCCAGGATTTCCTTGAAACCGAATTCCAAGTCGAAGTAGGCTGGAAAAGACCATACAAACGGTGAGGTCTGCAGACAGCCAGACAGGCAGACAGCCAGACAGGCAGGCAGACAAAGAGGCAGGCAGGCAGATAGGCAGCCAGACAAACAGATAGCCAGACAGGCAGGCAGGCAGACAGACACCCAGTCAGACACTCAGTCAGGCAGGGAGACAGACAGACAGACACCAAGTCAGACAGACAAACAGGCAGGCAGACATCAAGACATGCAGACAGGCAACGAAACAGATAGGCAGGCAGGCAGATGTGGCAACATACAAGAGACAGATAGGCAAACGGGATAGCCAGCAGATAGGCAGGCAGACAGACCTGAGACATAGAGCAACAGATAACCGGCTACATCAAGGACTTACATGTAGTTTCGGTTCCCTTCTTGCTGTTGAAGGAGAACTTATACACCGGCTCGGCAGGCACCAGCGGAATCATCCCCACGAATGGACTGCAAGATGGAAAAGCGGTTAGTTCACCTGTTTCTCGTCCGACAGAGGAAACCCAAACTTTGCAGTAAGTAAGAATGAGGACGCACGTGAAGAAGCTGGTCAGCGACAAGATACCGAGGACGAAGAAGTAGGCAGTCAGGACAAAGTTCACATATTCCTTCCCGAAAAACTACAACAAGGGGATGGTATCAGTCGGATATTTCTACGTCACTTCCGGGAAGTACAAGTGAAACGCAGTAGAAATGGAGAACAGAGCAAATCGTGATATCGACCGGCGGCAGACAAGTGGCGACGCCTTCAGGCAGCAGACAGGAAGCGACGCCTTCAGGTGGCAGACAAGTGGCGACGCCTTCAGGCAGCAGACAGGTGGCGACGCCTTCAGGCAGCAGACAGGTGGCGACGCCTTCAGGCGGTGACGTCTTCTGTCGTCGGCAAATGACGTGTGGACGTTAAAACTGTTTTCAACATCGCTGACTTACGTGGAAGAGCAGGTAGAGACCAAAGAGAGCGCAGCTAGCGATGACGGGAAACATCATGGCGTCCTTTGAGGACATCTTCTCCGGCTGCTGATCCTTTGGTAGCGTCTAGGAATAAAAAGGAGTAAAATTGACACAACCGACAGAAGCAAATCAACCAATCAATCGACGTAACAACAAATCGCAACATGTTCAATCAGCCAATCAATCGACATTAACAGAACGACAAATCACAGCAATTCAATCAACCAATCAATCAACACTAACAGAACGACAAATCACAGCAATTCAATCAGCCAATCAATCAACACTAACAGAACGACAAATCACAGCAATTCAATCAGCCAATCAATCAACACTAACAGAACGACAAATCGCAACAGGTCAATCAGCCAATCAATCGACCAAAGACATTATCGAACTCTTCAAAGAAGATGAACCAACTTTCAACACCAGAAACGCAGTTTGCCCGCCCCATAACTGGCGCAAAAACTCTCACCCACCTTGCTGTGCTTCTGAAATTTCACCGACCGCCACGAGCCAAAGTAAATTGGGACGAGCGCCATGATGACCAAGCCGACATATGCCACGGCGAGGCCCTCTGGCGTGGCGGGGATCTTCTTCCCGGACAGGGCAGCGTCCGTGGCGTTGGCGGTGGCGTTACCGCCGTCCAAGGCGGACACGTCGGTGCCGTTGATTTTGAGGTCCACGATGTCCGCGGAGTGGAAGGCATCGCGGAGCGCCTTCCCGAAATTCTGCACGACTAAGCCCAGCTGCTTGCCGACATTCTCCGCGAAACTGCTCATGCTGGCGGAATTATCACCCCAAACAACACAGAAATCCAGGGGAAATGCGGCAGTTCTGTGGGATGGACGGTTCAATGGCGGCGGACCTTCAAAGTCAAAAAGTGTCCACACGGAAAATGATTTACGCTGACACGTCAGTCAGGCGTTCGACGTATAACGCCCAACGCTCACCAAATAGATCTGCAAGTTTGTTACGCTGACACGTCAGTCAGAACCGCGTTCGACGTATAACGCCCAACGCTCACCAAATAGATCTGCAAGTTCTGTAACCATATCGAGCTGTTCTAAACTTCTGCATCCATTCTGCAAGTTTTATCACCTGTTCTGTAAACTTATTTATTTGTTCCAACAACCTATTCGTTTTTCGGTCGGTTTTTGGCGAAATCACTGTGAGCTTTACTGTTTGTTCTGTACGCTTGGTAAGTGTCCTAATGTTTTCCCTTCTGTTTTGCAGCTTTGACATTTGTTCTGTGAGTGTTTCCGCTTGTTCCGTAAACAGTTCCTTTCGTTCTGTATGCATCGTAATCCGTTGCGTTCATTGATTGATTGGTGATTGTTGATTGGTTTTGTGAAAAATAACGGGAACTTTTTTCGATGTCCCGAAACTTTTTTTCCCACCGTCCTTCAGTGTAACTTGAATAAACTCATCTTTAGGGGACTGTTTTGTGAAGCGGAATCCGCGATTTGAGGATGAATATCCTGCGGTCGTGTGTCTCGAGCGTGCTGCGACCTCGGAATGGAGGACTGCCCCATTCAGCCCTGGAGACATTCCAGAGCGTTCGCTTCGTCCAGCAAAAACCGCCACCGAAGCGCGCCGAACTGCTGGCTAAAAAGGCCGCCATCCCGGTGCCGGTGGCCTTTGTGCCGTACCACCTACGACCGCGCCATGAGCGAGTGCGCGGACCCGGAATGAAAACCGTGCGAAAACGGATGCATCCCGCCCCGATGCCCAAAGTCGACTGGTCCAAATCGCAAGACTAGTATGTGTAGTACTATTTTTCATTCTTTCTGATCTAGCCAGGCGGGAGTCGGAAATTCGTGACTAACGGTGCAAGCATTTTTCAAAATACCATAAGAGAGCGTGTGCGTGTTCGATTGATTGATTGATTGAAATATGTCTTTAAATATGTCATATCTTAGATCGATTGATTGATTGATTGATTGAAATATACCTTGATATATTTCAATACAAAATTCCAGAAATCATTTACTGGTCCAAATCGAACTACTAGTGTGTCTTTTTTCTCTTCCTGATTTAACCGGTCGGTATTTCAGTTTAATTGCTTGATCGGGAGTCGGAAATTCGTGACTAACGACACAGAGTGTGTTTTTTGAGAATGCCATAACAGAACGTGTGCGTGTTCGATTGATCGATTGATTGATTGATTGAAATATTTATTTTTAAGAAAATGCATTTAAATTATCCCCCAAAGTCTGCTGGTCCGAATTGCGAGGCTGGTGTGTGTTTTTTCTTCCTTATTTGACCGATCAGCTGGTTTCTTAATTTAGTCGATTCATCGGGAGTCGGAATAAGTTTAATGATACTACAATACTACGGATAGATAGTACCAACACATTGTTTGAAGTGAAAGCATTGATTGATTGATTGTTGACTTTGATTGATGGTAGATTGATTGTTTGATTGTTTGAAAAGCGACACACATCAAATCCACCAATCACTTGACGACGACATTGGTTATTTCTCCCTGTTTTCGGTGGTTTCTCGTATTACTAGAACATTTTATTTCCTTTTTCAGTACAATTCCACGCGATAGCATACTGAGTCTTCGTCCGCGGTCCAATCATCATTATCACAACTGGGCCATGCTAAAGTCGGCGCGCTGTATGGCCTACCTGCAGAAGTTCGGTCGCGTCCGCATGCGCCTACTCGGGCTGTATCGTACGAACTTCTTCCCGAAAGACCTGAAGCCCTACATCAACGAAGACATCTGCCTGCTGCCACGGGACTCTAGCTATCTACGCAGCATCCACGGCCGTTGTGTGGTGACCAGCAGGGCGAAGAGTGTGATGCGCCGCTACCGGCTCAGCCGCATTGTGTGGCGCGACCAGGCGGATCATAACTTACTATCCGGGGTGTTGCGGGCCCGATGGGGAAACCGGCATAACCCAACGTGAGTCCGCCTGTCTGCCTGCCCGTCTGTCTGCCTGCCTGCCCGCCTACCTGTCTGTCTGCCTGTCTGCCTGCCTGCCTGCCCGTCTGCCCGTCTGTCTGTCTGTCTGTCTGTCTGTCTGTCTGCCTGTCAGCCTGACTGTTTGTTTGTCTGGATGTCTGTTTGGATGTTTGGATGTCTGAATGTCTGGATGTCTGTCTGGATGTTTGTCTGGATGTCTGTTTGGATGTCTGGATGTCTGTCTGTGTGTGTGTCTGAATGCGACGCTTGTGATTACCCAGATATTGGCACAACATCGATCCAGACCTCCACGGCACGCTGCGCGCCCTCGACCCGATGTACAATAAAGAATCGACTTTCGAGAGGGACTACGAAGACTGGGAGCAGCACTGGCATGGCGCGGTCAAGCCTTTTCCGCGGGACGGCTACAATCAGGATATTTTCAAGGAGGCCACTGAGTACCCGAAGAGGGACCCGGACTTCTCCTCGAAGAGGGACAAGCGGTCGCCGCGCTACACTGGCCGAGCGGAGAGTACTGCCAAACACTGGTTCTGGACAATGAAACGGAAGGATCCTACGCTCCCTGCTGAAAGCACTTAGGCCCACTTTTCGTCGTGACTATAATTGCAAACTTGTTGCGTGTGAACTTTTGAGAAGTCATTTTCTGAGCGAGCCCACCCCGGTTGTAGTAATAATTCAGGGGTTTCTAATATCGTTATCAATGTCTGTTTGACCATCTTCCCATTTTTCTGACTGCATCGTTGAGTATAGTTTTTCATAATTGTCTATCTGTCTGTCTGTCTGACTACTGTCTGTCTGTCGACTACTATCTGTCTATCTGTCTGTTTGTCTGTTTGTCTGTTTGTCTGTCTGTCTGTCTGTCTGTCTGTCTGTCTGTCTGTTGTACTTCTGGTCCATGTCGGTCTTGTTCCACTAGTGCAATTACCTTTACATGTACAGTCGGGGGGAAATGTCGACGATGGTAGGGGCTTGTCACGTCATGTCTGTGTGAATCAGTCCTACGCCGAAATTCAATCGCCATGGCCCGACCAGAAACCCGACACGGTCAGCTGAGCCGGACAAACCTGAACCGAATTTTTTTGTTTTTTGCCCGAGCCGAACCCGACCCGAAACCCGAAAGAGAATATTCACCTAAAAATATCTTATTAACTAGTAATTTCAGAAATCTTGCGTTTCTGGTCAATGTTACGGAAGGACTTGTTAATTTTACAAAAAACCAGCTTCTCAAAAGATTGGTCGTTGGAACTCAGTCTACGGTCACTTATCAGGATTCCGGCAACACTAGAGGCACGCTCAATATCAGCAGTCGTTGCAGTGGCCGACAAGATGTCCCGCGCCAGTGATGCCAGGCGCACGTATTTTTTCTCCTTGATACGAAAAAAGTCTAGTGGATTCCAATCTGCTTGGTCAATCGGTATAGATCGCTCAGACAAATACGCCTCCAACTCAACTTCGACGGACAGCTGATCCGTCTGGGCATACGCTTCGGCAACCGGATCGGAGTCGCGCCTCAAGAAGTTAAAGGGTGAATGGGCAGAAACTGCTCTTGCTCTTATTGAGGGTTTGGAGAGACTAGGCAGGACAATGGGAGTCATGAGACGGCGCATCAATTTACGAACTCCTTCGCCGAGTGCTCACCATTCGTTCCAGCACCACACCAGTTCACCTTACGATTAGGGTCGAAAAAAGTAGCTGCCATGAACAACGGTCTGACTCCATTCCGCCTAGTCGGTCGTTCAGCTCCCTCAGCAAATCCTTTGCGTACCCCATCAGCGATCTTGGATCATGCTGATATTCATGAAAAAAGTCGTGCATTGTAAGCGACAGGTAGAATAGAATTCAGGTAGGGTGGATAAACGAACCGAAAGACAGGATTACCGATAGACAAACAGACAGACAGGCAGACAAACAGGCAAACATACAAACAGACAAAAAAACAGAGAAACAGACAGGCAGACAAACAGCCAGACAGAAGACAGACAATAAAACATACGAACAGACGGACAAAACTTTCACGTAGACAGACAGAAAAATGGATAAAGGTGCAATTGATTGACTGATATATTGACAAGCCCTATAACAGACAATTTACTTCCAAATAACGGCGTAAATAATACAAGGCTGGAATTCCGCGACAGATGGCTGGATATTTCGCATCCTGAAAGGTTTTAAACATCAGCTCGAAGGGCTCCAACAACTGCACAAACTCCTCTAACAACGCCACTTCGGAATCGTCGAGTTTTTTTTTCTTGAAGATCTTCTTAGAGGCGGACCACAAAAATCTCGAGGCAGAGCGAGCCATGGCAAAGTTGGTGTTTCAGCGGGTCTGATTACGATTTCGGAAGACTTCGCCAAACACCTCGATTTTCTCGGCCATCATTCCGGACTTCTTGGATGTTGATACCGCTTTGGCCACCTTCTCGATGACTCGTTTCAGCTCACCGCAATTCTCCGTTGTCTTATAAAAACAGCGATTGAATGAATGGGCAAGGCACTGAATCTATAGTGAATCCAAAGGTTTCCTAATTTATTATTATGTATTTATTTAAAATCACTCTTTGTCATGAAGCAAAGTGTATTTCGGTTCACCTTCCACTTGGTCGATAAATCAGCTCGCTCATGAATTTCTCTTTGATGGCAGAAGCTCGATTGTTTCATTTGCTGTACTTCAATCGAGTATACCATACTACTTCTGAAAATCAAACAATCAAGCTGCTGCCATCAAGAAGAAGTTTGAGTGAGCCGATTCATCGGCCAAATAGAGGGTGAACCAAAATACAGACTTTGCCTCAAAAATTCTATTTGATCGGAGTTATTCTGTCCATAAGATTTTAGAAAATTGAGATTTAAAATGCAATCTTCCATTGATCATGAGTTAATTTCTTAGCCTAAATTTATCATGTCTAAAAACAGAATATGGTTCGTATGACAAAATATAAATTTTATACAATTGAACAAAATCAATATTTATTCAAGATAAACAGCCGCCTGCTCAATATATAAAACATTGGTTTATTTATAAATAAAACAGCAATGCTGGTACCTTTAAACGTAGCAACAACACCGGAGGCATTGTCTGTTCCCACGAAAGATATCTTCTGACGAATTTTGCAGTCTTCGAAGACTTCCAGCATGAGTTGCAGAATGGCTTCCGCGGTGTGGTTTCTAGTGAATCGCAAAAAGGCTAGAAGAAAATTTTGCAAATGCCTCAACGAATCAACAAGATGTACGGTAATGCCGAGTTATCCTCGCTGCCGCCTACTGGACCAGACGTCGTAGTTGATAATGATGGCGGTGCTGAAATCGAGGAGGGTCTGCATATTTGCTCGAGTTTTTTAATACGAATCCGGAATGAGATGCCGTTTAAAAGTATCACTTTTAGGCCACTTTAAATGAGAAGAAACCAATTTGAAATTGTTTAAATGACATTTTAACAAATCAAGAATGATTAAGGTCGTTTGCAAAAGAGGCCAATCAACGGCGCAATTAAACATCAAATGACGACTCTTACAGAGAGGCGAAGATCTGCCGTTTTGATCAGGGCGTCGAAACAAGTCCGTGTCAGAACGTAGACGGAAATCAAAAACTTTGACAAACATTCAGCGACAGAGTTGTTCAGCCCAGCTTGTTTAGCGTGATTCTGCGGACACGGTGGTTCGACATTTTCAAGGTGGCCGTCCATGGTGGGCTGTGTGATATTTACTTTTGATGGCCAGAAACAGGGCAAAAGAGGTACTAGTATCAATCTTCACTCAACAATCAATCAATTTCAATACGACTGATTTGAAGAGGAAACGCTTTAACAGATGGAGCATTGCGTAATTAGGAAAGTGGAAATGGCTGGTCAGGCTCACTGAACCGGACCCGGAGTGGCAAAATTTTTGCAACGCGAGAAGCATTTCACAAGGGCCAACTGTAGAAGATTTTGTGTTTGTAAAACGTTTGACGGATAATATCCGCCGAGCTGGATGACAATTTAGGGGAAGTGATTTAGATCAATTGGGAGCCCAACGAGAACCTGGTCAGTTTCAAACTATCACTAACAAGGTACAAGCAGTACGGCCGGTTCTGCGGGCGGCACTGAGCGTTGAAAAAGGAACCAAACCAACTATACGTGCCTTGTTCAGATTTACGCAAGATAACTGCATCCACTCGCTTTGGCGATATTTTTGTACAACAATGCGATGCAAGTGAAGATATTCGTAAATCATTGTGTGATTATCGATGCACAAGGATAAGTTTGTCCGTAGACACAGCGTAATCGTACAGATCAGTAGACTGACCGAGACTCTGAGCGATAGAGGCGAAAATAAAATATACTCTGTGGTGAATACAAAGCAGTTGTGGTCGGCAGCTGGAGATGGTAACGACCGAATTACATGCCACAAGTCAAGTGTACTGACAAATACGATTGGAAAGCTCGGTACTTCATTTCTTAGGGTCAACGGACAACAACAACAAAACAACGTTATTGAACTGAAACAATAGAGCGAACAGGAATTAACCTTTTTTTTCACGCGCCATCCCGTTGTCAAACATTTCTATTACTAAAAAAATTTTTTCTGGCATGCCAGGATCGCACGGGGATAAAAAGAGGTTCAATGAAGTTCTTATAAATGCTGGAACGAAAGGAGCGAGACCTTTTATCGTTGCTATAGTTAGCAATCTGGAAGTTGTATTCCACGTGCGCGGAGAAACCTACTCCAAGCACCTGCTTCAACTTTAAGCGGGGATACTGCGTCCAAACACATCATTCATTTTTTTGAATTTAGTACTGCTGACAATAAAGGTCAACCGAGAGCATTCTGAAAAACTTTTGGGATTCGCGGCCAAATATTTTTATCCAGCAACGCGGGAAACACAGAATACTCGGAATTGGGCTATACAAAAAGTCGATTCAGACCGACGAAAAGAAAGACCGAAAATACAACCGGTTATGTCTTCGGTTGGCGTCGTTAAAATAAGCACTAAGAGTCTAAACGGTGGCAGGGGTAACGATCCAAACACCGTTGCTGATGCAGTCAACCAACACCGGAGCTTCCTTCACAAGGTTCGACGACATGGCAACAGTGGCAAACATGCCACTAGAATCCGTTTAGGATGTCCGAATTTGAACAACCTTCGATACCTTCCAAGATGAGACGAGCTGACGGTCGGGAGTACACGGCGGGCGGTGTTGGGTGATACCCAACAGGTACCCAACACAAATTAACAGTACAGCCCATGTACCTAGTTAACCCATTCCTATCTACCCTCACATTCTATAACATATTTACTCGGCTATTATTACGT
>LRSR01003986.1:0-29780 GCA_001579985.1 Hypsibius dujardini
AACAATCAGGGAAAAGATTGCAGACAAAAAACCTTTGTGGCCATTCTGATTATCTCCAAGCGAGAAAATGTCTAAAGTATCAACCATTAATAAAGCTACCGGTGTGTTGGGTTATATCTTCACTAAATTACGATTCCATGATTGAGGGACTTTTATCAGAGGACAGGAGCTAAACTAAAGTTTTGCGACACTATCGCGTCATCATGATAGAAAATCGACATATCTGAAACTGTTCGCACTTTGCTGACAGACCCTTTGTAGACTTGATACAATGGGACGATTCATCATGATCAGCAAATTAAACACTCGCAGTACAGAAGCTTGTGCGTGGGTGTGCCGATGAGGATGCCGCCCTTATAGAAGGAAGCCACACCGGATCCGATCAAGGCGCTGCCGTTGTTCGAGTAGATTTGGGAGACATCTTGGACGACGCCGGCGTACATTTTCAGCCTTAAAATCTGCAAAACATCAAAACAAATGGAATTATTAAACAATTCGTTACAAACAGGCATGTCTGAAAGACGGTTGTACGCCAGGTACATATCAATCAAATCGGTAGAAACCGCCTTGTATGACCGCGGGTGCAGGCAGACAGGCAGACATACTGTGCAGGCAGACAGGCAGACAGGCAGGTGTACTGCGCAGGCAGACAGGCAGACAGGCAGACAGGCAGATGTACTGTGGAGGCAGACAGGCAGGCGTACTGTGGAGGCAGACAAGCAGACGTACTGTGTTGTAGACACGAGACAAATCGGTAGTCATCAGACAAATCAGTACAGACACAGTCACATCTGACAAGCACAAAGATACTCGTAGTAATGAGGCGATTCAATCGAAACTACTGGCATGTCTAAGCGGGAAACCACATCGGCACTCAGACAAGTATAAAGTCAGACAAATGACAAATGTCTGCTAGACATACAGTATGTCAGACTTACCAAACTAGGCGAGAGCGTGCCAACTGGAAAAGCAACCTTCAGGAATATCTTGTACCCGATGGGATGAGTGCCCACCCAGACATCACCCGAATCTGGGTCCACGTTGAGGTTGTCCACCAGAGCGCCAAGGTAGCGCGAGGAGACGTGCTCAAGCTGGCCCGGACGTGAGATCCTGAAGGTCGAAACCTGCTTAGCGCTGCTTTCAGCTACGTACAAGAACCTACACAAAAACGACCGATATTTCATCAGTCATAAATTTCACATTCGTCTCCCTTCACACTGAATTGCAATTTAATCGGTCATTCGAAAAGACAAAACAGCTTTTGTATTTCTAACCGATGGTCTGGGGAAATGGCAATGCCATTGGGTCGTCGCAGTTGCCGCATGGCAACATGTCCAGCCTTTCCGTCAAAGTAGACGACATTGTTAATCGGCAGGAAGGTGAAGTACTCTAGACGACGGATCCAGTTGTTGCGGAAGATGTAGTCGTTGGTGGTGTAGAACGTATCGAGTCCCGTCATTACCAGATCGTTGAGTCTGCGCAAGAAGAAAAACACGCAAAGATTACAATTTAAACCGTAACTTCTTACCGGGCGAGACGGAAAAATGGGCGGCATAATGAGAGCAGAGACGAAGAGCGCTGCACTTACGAGGTGAAGCTGGCATCCTTAATTGAGCGAACATGTGTCAGCGTTCCCGCGGGAATGTTCCAGAGAAATTTCTCCACACTCTCCTCCGAGCCGGCCTCGTCGATGGCGTGCTGAATCACGTACACGAAGGTTTCTCCTGTCGAACCGAGACTTCCGCTTACAGAATTCCGCTTACAAAGTTCCGCTAACCATTTGCATTTTAAATAATCAAGTCAAATTAAAGTTTACTATAATCGTATTGGTGAACATACTCTCTGATCTGCTGAAAGAAATTATTTTCTTGGTCTTCCAGCTTTCAATATCGAGAACACGCGTTTTGGCTCATCTCTGCTAGACCGTTTCGGCCATGTTAGACCTTTCATACTGAGATGTGATTCTCCAGACAGTTATAGACTTTATTGTAAAAAAGGATCAATTCAAGGTGCATCCGCAAAATAGCGCTGTTAATGCGGTTTAATTTGGTCGACAGAAGGACATTCAGTCACACAGACAAACAGATGGCACGAATAGTGCAGAGAAAAGCGTCCATCCTTCTCCCTCGAGGCAGTGAAAAGAAACATATGCCGCAAATGTCTACGTTCGTTTACCTAATCTGGATTAAGGAAAAGAGGGACGCTTAACGCCCGGAAAGATATGGATCAACCAGGCTGACACGATCTAGCGTAATGACGCCCTGCCAGTTCTTCATTTTTCTCTTGTTCTAATCGGAACGAAAAGTCTTTTCGCACGTGCCTATTTAACCGAGGTCTCGTGAATAATCGACGACGGTCGCGCATGGCGCCCTCAATTGAATTCAGTCAATGCGCGACAACGTTTTTCAGCAAGGCTTGAGGAAATCGCTTTTGGGATTTTTTCCGCTCAAAATGCATTCTGTTTTCGCCTCGCTCCTGCTTTTCGCCTCGCTCCTGCTTTTCGTCCTGGAGGTTCTTATACCGGTTCCTGTTGCGTCAATCATTATTCGGAATAAGATGACCGAAAAAATTAGCTTGCCAAACCACAATCAGGAATCCGGATTGGCTAAATGGGTGGCTTTGCCGAAAGTGGAATTGCACTGTCACCTGGAAGGGACCTTGCGTTTCTCTACCATCCTACAGGTTTGTATGCCCGTAGTTATGGTATTGTTGAAAAATGTTAAACTTTGCTTTGCAGGAAGCCAAGCGACACAAAATACAACTCCCATCGAACGACGAAGCGGAATTGCGAAAGTACTTTCTCGTTGAGGAAAAGGTTGACAGCTTGGCTAAATTCCTGCAGATAGTGGACCGTCAGCTGGTAATAATATCAAGGGGTGAGAAGGACTGAGGAGTTCCTGCAATCCAGCTACTAATACCGCAAATTTTGTTTAGATTATCGTGCAGGACTTTCAGACAATTGTGCGGATGGCCAGGGAAGCTGTGATTGATCGATGCATGGATGGGATAAAGTACATACTGTGCCTGCCTGCCTGTGTACCTGTCTGTGTGTCTGTCTGTGAGTCTGTGTGTGTGTGTGTGTCTGTCTGTGTCTGTGTCTGTGTCTGTGTCTGTGTGTGTGTCTGTTTGTCTGTGTGTGTGTGTGTGTGTGTGTGTGTGTGTCTGTGTGTCTGTCTGTGCGTCTGTGTGTCTGACGGTCTGTGTGTCTGTGTGTCTGTCTGTCTGTGTGCCTGCCTGATTTCCTGCTTACCCGCCTGGTTCTCTGTGCGTGTGTCTCTCAGTCTATTTTTCTGGTTGATGTCTCTCTATCTGCCTGTAATTTTTCTCACTGCCTGACTGTGATCTGCCTTATTTGCTTAAACTACCAGTGCTCTGTCTCTGCGATTTCTAGCTGTTGCTTCTTTCTTCTGTCGACCTGTTTTTACTCAACTGATGATATTTTCGTTCTCTTAGAGTGGTTGAGCTACGATACTCCCCTACAGGTCTGCAATCTGCGATGAAGAGCTCCAAGATTGCTGTTACGCTAGCAGAAATTCATGACGCAGTTCAATCGGGTATCAATGAAGGGGCCAAGCTCTGCCAGGCGGATGGCGTTCCCATCTACGTTGGTCTTCTTTGTACCGGTATACTGGCAAAAGGCCAAACTGACATGAACAATACGGCAGAGTTCCTGTTGGCTAACAGGTAAGCGCTAGCATCCGATGAACCTCCGTTTTTGCCTCCGTTATAATAAGTTTCAACCCAGAGGCGACTTTATCGGCTTCGATGTTGCTGGAGCGGAAGAGAAGTTGTTGGATTATAAGGACATCTTCGATCGTGTCCACGAAGCCGGTATCAAGATCACTATCCATGCCGGAGAACTGCGAACACCTCAGAGTGTCGCCAATATCCGGGACGCCATTAAATCTCTACATGCAAGTATGCTCGAGAACTAATGGACATGGTGCCCCTTAATACGGACTGGAACTGCGAAACGATACCCTGACGGTAGTGTGTTCCATTCAGGTCGGATCGGTCACGGTGTGAATGCAATCCGCGACCCTGAGGTTTACCAGCTCGTAAAAGATTCCTCCACCCATTTAGAGCTTTGCCCAATCAGCAATGTCAGGACCAACGCCGTAGACGACATTAAAACGCACCCCATAAAAAAGTACCTGGATGACTCATTCAACATTTCTATTAGCTCGGATGATCCTGCTGCGATGGACATAACCCTCAGTTGTAAGCGTTGAGATATATAATATAGTCAAAGAAACAAACAGGCATACAGACATACTGAACAACATCCAGGCAAGCAGACAAGCATATATAAACAGATAGGCATACAGTCAGTCAGATAGGTTTACATATAGACAGATAGATGGACAGACAGACAGACAGACACACAGGCAGGCAGAGAGACAGACAGAGAGACAGACACACACACAAAGGCAAACAGATAAACAAATAAACAGACAGATAGACAGGTAGATAGACAGACAGGGAGACAGGCAGAGAGAAAAACAGACAAACAGATGCATATGCCAGTGTGCGTAAACTAAAAAGTTTCTTCGTTAGACCAATACGGTGTGCTGCACCGGACCTTCAATTTCGGACTACCGGACTTTTTCCGTATGAACCGCGACGCATTGAGTGTCTCGTTCATCCCGATGCATTTAAAGAAACCCTTATTGGAGCAGTATTTTTCGATTGAGGCCGAGCGACGATTTTCAGCGAAGCATGAGGAGTCTGGACAATGGGCAGCTGCATGAAGGCAACACCTAATTCACTCTGCTTTACAGTACGTTTGCTTACTCTACCTGTTTCGGTCCATAAGCTGATGCCGTGCGGGTTGAGATTCCCCTGGAGAGCGAAATATTCTTTGTGCGGTGTATCTTCATTTTTAAATGATCAGTCAGACGCATGTACATAAACATAAACCACTGACCTTGAAACCCAACAGCTGTAGTTCTTTCGCTGGCTCCGCCGACTGGTTAAAGTTAAAGGACATTAGTCGTCCCTTGACGTGACTCAAGACTGGGTTCCGCATGTAATTTAGACCCTAAAAAAATCACGAGAGATAACTACACGCAAATACATCTAAGTAATCAGTGTTCTACTTGACCAGCAGACGCTCTCTATCTGTATGTCTCTGTCTGTCTCTCTGTATGTCTGTGTCTGTCTTTCTGTATGTCCATGTCTATGTCTCTTTATCAGTCGGTTACCGATGAAAAGATGGCCATCCCGTTTGGCAGGACTTCGACATCTTCTGATCCTTGCTCTGCAAGTAGAAAACCCATACCACAGGCATCGTACAAAGCGCTTTACCTGTACTGGCAAGAACTACGGCAATGTACCTCCAATTTCTGGTGCATAAACTCCGGCAACTTCGTGGCATATTCCCGGCTGTTGGTTGTAGATAACTTTGTGGATATCGGCAAACTTTCTAAACTCATCAGGAAATAACACAATACAGTAGCATAAGATTTTCAAATGGCTGCTGCGTATTCAGGCATTCAAAGAATTACGCGATAAATGACATGGATGTCGTTTTCAAGACGGTGAACTTACATGAATTCGTTAGCGTACCACAGGCCGAATGCGAAGAATATTCCAAAAGCTGCGAGGCGTAGCATTTTCCTTTGCAAGCTGTTAGAAACGTTTAGCGCAAACTTGAAAAGCACCCGTTAATATTGATATTAATTTAAATCTAGCACGAAATATAGCGACAGTTTTCCGCATCCGAGTATCAGCAATGCATTTTGCACATGTCCCGGTGCGTGTGTCTGTGTCTCACAGTTGATCCACATCCACAGTTGATCCCACAGTTGATACTACCGCACTCGGTAGTAGAAGACGAGATAGTAGGAAGTAGTAAATGCGATGAAACAGCTGATTACAAAAAGCCTCGAGGGTCGAGGGCACAGCAGATACAGTCACTGTAGAGAGCCAATCAACTCAATGGCAACGCCCTAGGCACGAAGCAGCAACCAGAGGCACATCGAGTGCATTTTACATGAGTAATAAGATTTAACTAAATCTTGAAACACGGTTGAAGACCATTTTGCTCATCACAAAGTCTTAGAAAAGATATCAACCTAAAAAAGGTTCACTCGAGTGTCAGAGTTTCAACGCGGCGTTAAAGCTCAGCAGTTGACAATGCAAAAGCTTGTTGTCCGTCGTTCCCAACAAAATCGCTCGCTTATAAGGCACCACTACGGAGGCCCCACTCAGCACAGATCCATCGTCGGAATAGATTTCCGCCGATCCCGCGAACTTGCCATCCTTGACACCAATGCGGAGAGCCTGTGAGAACAAAACGGCGATTTACAGGTGAACATTCATCAAGAGAAGTAGTGTGGGATGCTTCTGCAATCGCACCTGACTGGGAATCTGGTTAGCAAACCCCAACCAGTTAGCGTATCCCGCGAGACCGGAAGGGAAGGCACCGACCCACAAATCACCGGTCTCGGGATCGACATCCACGCTGTTCGGCAGCGAGCCGAGATACTTTGTGTCAATGGGTTCCAACTTGAGGGACGAGACGATCCGGAAGGAACTGATGCGTTTCTTTGTCAATTCAGACAGGTACAGAAACCTTGAACCCAAGCGCAGACGTTTCGATATAGTAATGCACCGTTTTTGGCACTTGAGTTTGAATGATGGCTGGCATGTTGGGAAGCTTACTTCTTGTCAGGTGATACGTTAATTCCATTGGATCCGTAACGACCATTCAGCACAACCGTTCCCTGCTTCCCATCTGCAAAGGGAAGCGGTTAGTTTGAGCGTCTGTGGTCGGTGGCACCACAGACGCCGATCCCGCGTGATGAAGACAAATCAGAAAAGCAGAAGTCATACCGAAATAAACGACGTTCTGCAGCGGCACCATAAAGAAGATCATCTCCAGTTCCCGCAGAAGTTTGCTCTGCATGGTGAACGAGTTTGTGGTGTAGAATTTGTCCTTGCCAACCACGACCAGATCGTTCAGCCTAAAATTAAGTGAGGAACTAGAGAATCAGTTTTTGTAATTCGATGCCCAGGACTTCCTACCCGAGGAATTCAGAGTCACGGAACGACTTCTCCCAAGTAAGGCCCTGCCCGTCGGCATTCAGTAAAAACCGCTCAATGGTGTCCGACGGCGGTGACTGCGTGTTGGGTGCATGGTTCACCACGTAAACGTAGGTCTGGCCTGTGATGAGAAACGAGGGTGGGGGGGGGAGAGAATCACAGAGCGTCAAGTCAGTGGCCAATTGATCCCATTTCATGGCAGTTTATTTGGAATACTAAATCACTTACCGGATTCCGTGTAGACGCTGATGCCGTGCGGATTCAATGCGCCCTGTAAAACAGTGGAACATAATCGTGGCATTATGACCTGTTTATTAAGTACTTCAATGAAGCGGCCAACTTGATCCAGTTGTGATGAGTGATCCAACATTAAAAGCGATTCGTAACAGATTCTGAGATTGGTTTGGAGACTGTCTATCAAGAAGCACTGAATCGTTGCGTACCTTGAAACCAGTCAGTTTGAGCAGCTTCGCCGCCTCCTGCGGGGTGGAGAAGTCAAACGTCATCAATGCCGGGTTTCCCTGTGATCCGGTACGTGTTCGGCCCTGTAATCGATGAATCAGTTTTAGTAAGCGCCGATTCAATTCCAGCAGGCATGACGGTTGGGCAGGGTATGAGGGAAGGGTCCTGGAATGGGCCACTTGACTTTCCCGTACCCTGGAATGGGCCACCCTGGAATGGGCCACCCTAGAATGGGCCACCCTAGAATGGGCCACCCTGAAATAGGCCACCCTGGAATGGGCCACCCTGGAATGGGCCACCCTGGAATAGGCCACCCTGGAATGGGCCACCCTGGAATGGGCCACCCTGGAATAGGCCACCCTGAAATGGGCCACCCTGGAATGGGCCACCCTGAAATGGGCCACCCTGAAATGGGCCACCCTGGAATGGGCCACCCTGGAATGACAACTTCCAGACAGGTTTTAGGTGACACCAAGATCTTAAACGACAGAGAATAATCGATAACCCCGGTGGAACGCGTATCAGATATGAAGAAAAGTTGTGAGAACATGTTTAAAAAACGAAATAATTAGACGATTAGAAAAAGCTCACTATAGAGGGCGCCGACTACGCAGTGACTGATCTGTTTTCTATAAATTTGTGACAGAGCGCCCCCTGCCGCCCGGTGGCCCATTCCAGAACCCTTCCCTCATACGCGACGAAACCATACCGTAGAAAGGATGGCTACACCCGAAGGGAGCACCGCAATGTCCTCCGCACCGTGTTCTAATTGAAATTGAAAAATAACACCCATGAAAACCAACTTTGAAACAACCAATTGAGTAAGGGACAAATCAATGAATGGACCAAATATTCAACCAATCGAATGTGTATTTCGAAAACAAATCAATCAATCGAGAGATCACTCAAAAATGCAGGCAATCTGCCAGTACGGACCGTTAAGCCAATCAATTCAACAATCAATCGAAAAATCAGGGCTGTATTTCGATGAGAACCGGAGAAAACCTACCAACTCCCTTGACGAATTTACATGGTCCCGGAACATTCGTGTGAATCACCTTGTTGACGTCCAAAAATTCTCTGCAACCCATAAAATGAGGGACGGTTGAGAGTTGTTGCCACGTCTACAAATACTGTGCATGCCTGGAGGATGTTTTCACATTTTTTTTCCCAGGTTGCAGGTTCCAATGGGATCTTCCTGCTACCTACCGGCAACCTGGTACCTACATTAGTCGCGAAGCAAAAAGCCCAGCCGCCGCAACGAAAATTCCGTAGAAGAAAAATCGCAGGAAGAAACCCATTTTGAGCAGATACAAAGTTTAGGGATGAAAATAAGCTTCGGGAAGCGGAAAGACCAGGAAATGGGATGAGTAAGCAAAAAGCCCAAGAAGTAAAACAGCGAGCAACTGTATGAGTAAAGAACCACTCGCATTCACATGAGGAACAGAAATCTTAAATGTACGAACAGATTAGCACAGAATGCAGAACATTCCGATAAAATCCTCAAGGGCTTGTCTGTCTGTCTGTCTGTCTGTCTGTCTGTCTGTCTGTCTGTCTGTCTGTCTGTCTGTCTGTCTGTCTGTTTGTCTGTCTGTCTGTCTGTCTATCGCCCGTTCGTTCGTCCGCCTGTCTGCCGGTCTGTCCTGAGTATTTGTTTGCCTCGGTCTCTGAGCCGAAAAAATGGAGTGCTTAACAATGCGAAGTTTGTCCAAACAATGATGCTGCTTCACACTGACCATTCTAATTACTCGGAATGAGGGGTGGCACGTTGGGAGCCGATGCGAAAGGTACGAGTCTTTTGCTGCTGCGTAAACTAGAACAAAGTTCAACTGAGTATTTTTTATAAACAAAATCGTCGAGGAATGAAGGGAGTAAGGATATATTAAAATAGTTAAAACGTAGAAAATAAGTACGGAATTAAATGCTAGTTCCATTTATACTGTCCGAATTTCAGCTCAGCGGTCCGGCCACGCTGATCCGGAGCGTTCCGAACTTCAGGATGGTCTCTCAAGTTTAGAGCAAAACCGAGCCCCAAGCTCCGGATCGGATTCTGCTAGCGGTTCCAGCTTCGCCACAATCTCATCCACCGTAAGGAAAACCATTTCCGGTGTCCTTTCACGCTGCGTAAGTTGCGCCTGAGCCTGAACAGCCACTGCCCCCACGTGATGCTCGTCCACTACGAATTCTGTGAAGCTCCAATGCGGCTGAATCGTGCTGTCAATCGAAAGGGAAATGTGACGGCAGCTTTCCGGCGACACAAGCGTTTTATCCGGCAGATCGAAGTCCAGTCGCGAGACGTTATAGCCGATTCCCACCCCGAGCGCCTTGACATAGCTTTCTTTCAAACACCAGAGCCGGTAGAAATTCCTTAGTTTGTCCGTGTCGTTTGCAGGGGCGCGAATCAGGTTCCATTCCTGGAATAAGAATCGAGCGAGTGAACGATGATGTCAGACCAGTCAGTCAAATGGTCCGCCGTAGTGGTGTTAAATAACGTGTTTGAATTTAAGTAAAATGTTAAATAAGTTTTAATCCAATGGCAAAGTTAATTTAAATAAAAAAGCTATTTTATTATATAAAATTAAGCCATTTCGAAATAGGACGTACTCTGGATGAAAACTGAGAGCTCATTAACTTGAAGTAGTCCGCCAGATTTTTGCCTCTGGGAAAGTCCGTTTTCATGATGTCAATTCCAATCAACGCATCTTGTTCCGCTCCCAAAACGACGAAATCTCCGCTGTGCGACAAATTGAAATCCCAAACATGCTCGCTTTGTGGCGGACTCTGCAGGAATGGTTTGCCTTTTTCGCCTCGCCCAAACACAAGCGACGAATTCTTTACTTGCAAAACCTGAATGGAACAAGAAGGAAAAAGTGAATTACATCACGGATACCTAACAATGGTGGATTGGCTGAGAGCCACGATCGATCCCAAACTCCGAACATGTAGACCGATGAATTGATTGATGAGTTGAGGACAATATAATTCATCACAATACACGCAATTGATTGATTGATTGCGCCGTGCTGTTAACGACACCTTTTTCCCGAACATGTAGACCCGATGAATTGATTGATGAGTTGAGGACAATATAATTCATCAGAATACATGGGATTGATTGATTGATTGATTGCGCCGTGCTGTTAACGACACCTTTTTCCCGAACATGTAGACCCGATGAATTGATTGATGAGTTGAGGACAATATAAGTCATCAGAATGCATGCAATTGATTCATTGATTGTGCAGTGCTGTAAACGACTTATTTCCGGTAGACTTACATCCGTCAAGAAGTGCCGCAAAATGAGGCGACCCGCCAGCGCAGCTTTCGCATCTTTCTTGTAAACGAAGCGCTGAATTCTCGTAATCTCTTCCAGCTCGACGCGAGAACAGCATTCGCTCCATTCCTCGGCAGATGGATTCCAGTGTGTGAAATTAAGCGCAAATCTCGCACTTCTGGACCATTCTGCCGCGCCGACGCTGCTGCTGCTCATGCAAATGGAAATTGCTCGAAATTTTGCACAAATTAGCTGGACAGTTCGAGGAGGGATAAAAAACATTGAAGTAATTAATCTAAAATGCCGCAGAAAGCCAGAAACTACTCGTGCTAATTGACTTGCAACAGCTGATCAGCTGATCTTAACCAAAACAGTCCGTAAGAGCGGTACACGAGAGGCCGCGACAGGATGCTCCGATTTATGTCTCCCTTTTAGAAATGTTGGCAAAAGTGACTGTTACAGTAACAGTTCAATGTACAGTACTAGTGCCTGCATTTTATTACGTGCTAGTCCGTGACTTATCTTTCTCCTTTCATTTTCATGGATCGGACGGAAACGCAGTTGCATTTTTATGGACATCTCAGCAAATTTGGCAGCGTAATCGCGTTTGTGTGCGTCCAAATCGCTGGGCAGTTGAAGTTTTTTTTGGATTGGAAACCGGACACAAGAACATGAGGACAGGTTTAAAGTGAGTCTCGGTGCGCTGATTGCTTGATTTCCTGATACAATGCGTTGATTCATAAGTGTGCGGCGCTGTGCGCTTGTCTTCTGTTCTCGACAGTTGTTCTTGCCATCGAAAAGTTCATTAAAAATTAATATACTCATTATACTGTACTTGCACTTTCTGGGCGTTTGATTTGCATTTTCTGTACAGGAATAGCAGCAATATGCCCGGTAGTAATTTGTTTTCCCAGCATTTTTATCATGAGGGTCCGTATGAGGCAATCAATCGATCTATCGCAGGGTTTGGACGGGTCTTCTTGCTTTGACGTAAGAAGTCAGGGTTTATTGCTTCTTTCTTCCGTGTTCCGCTAGACGAAACTGAGCATCGTCTGCACTTTTGCCACAATAATAATATTCCGGAGCAGGTCGTTCCGATGGCTTTCTATAACGGGAACTCGAAAATTTTTCCTGCTAATCTATCTGTCTTTAAACGCTAAGCTCTAATCTCTCCCAGAACCAATCAATCAATCAATTGATTAATCGTCCGTGAAATTTATGATCGTTGATTAATGGATTGAGTGAGTTTTTTTCTCCGGAGACAGCTGATAGCATATGAGACGAATCGGTGTATACGGTGGCTTTTTTTAGTTCAGTAGAACTGGAACAGCTAAATAATTCGGCACCTCGGGAAATGGAACGGGAATCTCTGTTGGATGAAGAACTAAACGGATTCCAGCACACCGCCAAATCTCCACGGTCACACCCTCTTCTGTTCGACGAATCTCTCCAAGTATGCCTTAGTGACTCATACACATATTAATCACTTTTACATATCTCTTGTAAAATGAGGGTTTCGATATTATTACATTGATACTGTTCCTTGTTGCTCTTCTGTATAGCGGAAGCCTTCGGTCGTAATTGACGACCCCGCTGCCGTCTCACGGACCGTCACAAGGATTCTCGAACAATGGGCCCTCTCTTCCCCGGACATTATTGTAGCATTCGTCAGCGGGACTCGCTCATTCACTGCTTGGAAGAATGAGGATCATCGGGCAGCCCTTCAGAAAGGCATTATCAAGGTGAACCCGCACCGTCGATACGGCGACTTACAAAAATCTGCTAGTATTAAGCCACGCGCGAGGCATGTTGAATGGGGAGTTTAATGGAAGACAGGAAGAAAAAGGGACTCTTTCAGTAGCCGTGAAGAAGAAAGACTAAAAATTTGCATGTGGACACGAGAGAAAGCTTGGCCTTTGGTACGGCGGGGAGCGGAGCTCCTCAAAGAACAGAACGGAATGGAATGTGCGTTCCCAGGATTAGAGCCCGGAACAAGAGGACTGAAAAACAATGACTAAACACATGATCACACCGGTGATCTCATATTAGTATTAGCAATTAGAGCAGATCAGGTCAAACGGCAGCAATGAGAACGTGCCCGGGACACCCGCACCGTCGATTCTGGTGAGATTGATGGATGTGTAAATGATTTGTCGTCGTCCGTGTATCTCCAGCTTCTCAATGCAACGGAGACGTGGATTCTGGATTCCGGGCTGGACTACGGCATATCTCGTTTGATCGGGAACGCCGTTCGCAACGAGCTGCAGTTCCGGCAATCGAAGCGAGAATATGAAGTTTATGTGCGAGGTATTGTTGTGGTACAGGAATTCATCGACGTAGGACCACTTAATAATATGATGCTGGTAAAAATAATTGTCTTTACGATTCCAGGGTATCTAAAAAAGCGGCGCCATGCAATACTGCTGATGGGTGTCGTCCCTATGTCCCTGTTGAGAGGATCTGACGTAAGACTTGACCAAGCTGCTCCTTCTCTGCCCGCAGGAGTTGATTATTTATGCGACATTATATAGGATGAGACGGACGGACACGACAATGACGCCGCGGAAGATCATCCGGAGAAATGTGACGTCAACCCTTCTCACACCCACTTCATCTTTGTCAAGGAGCCCAAACAAGAAGTGGCAACTGCCATGCGGTCGCAGATTATTGTCGAACTAGCAGCCCAGGTGTCTCGGCGGAGAAATCCCACTTTCGTTCGCGAAGTTCAGAATACAGGTGCCAGTCGCATCCCAACTAAGGGTGCCAGTCGCATCCCAACTAAGGATGCCAGTCGCATCCCAACCACCTCTACGGCGCACAATTCGGCTACAAAATTCATGCATTTCAGGAGTGGACGAAGTGTCGTACCAGAAAGGAACCGTCTGCCATGAACAAGTGCCGCTGATCGCTGTCCTTATTCAAGGTGGTATGCGGGCCCTGGATATGGTTCACGACTACCTCAAGGTGTGAAATTCAGAACGGCGTCTAAAATGATTTATATTTAATTATTCGTATTGAAGTATCCAATATTAGATATTTTTTCGAAGTTACTACAGTAGTTATGTGAAATAGGGAAATAAGCCTGAAATAATATTCACTTCATTCGTTGGCAGAGTGACGTACCGGTTCTCGTCATCAAGGGCACTGGGTTTCTGGCCGATATTCTGGCTTTCGCGTACGAGGAGCATAAAGAACGGTACGCAGTTCCCCCCCCCCCCACTCAGAGTATGAGGTGAAATCTGTATTTCAGCTCACCCTCCACTTAATCGATAAATCGGCTCACTAATGGATTTCTCTTTCATGGCGGGTGCTTGATTGTTTGATTTTCAGACGTGCTATAGTATTCTAGGATATGGTACGGAAAATCAAACAATCAAGCATCTTCCATCAAAGAGAAACCCATGAGTGAGGCGATTTATCGATCAAATGGAGTGAACCGAAATACCGATTTCACCTCATACCCTTCTCATCGTCAGAGCTTCTCAATCTCAATCATGAATCGTGATCCTCTGCGTTTGAATTTATTTAGCGGAAACAACCGCAGTGCGATGGACATCATCAGACGAGATGTTTCAAAGCGTGTCGCCCGCTCCTTTCCTGGCTCCAAGAAGGACGAAGACCTCACCCTCATGCGAAATCGAATTATTGACTGCGTCATTCTCGGGAGCCAAAAGGAGAAGGAACTCATCAGCGTTGTTGAATCCAGCGAAGACTTGGTCGACCTGGATAACTATTTCCTCCCAGCTGTTTTCGCTGCTCGATCCAGAGCTACTAGTACGGGCTTGACGACTTTCGATTATTGTTTGAATGCAGTAGCTCTGTACATATATTGCAGATATTCTCAAGGAACAGGTCCGGTCAGACTTTCTCCTCACAATGAAGCTCAACAAGCCGGGCATTGCGGACTCGAAAATCCTCGGTCGGGATGAGGAGCAGATATTCCAGGTATGACGTTCGTCTCGACCAGGGAATCTCTTACAGCTTCAAAATGGGATGATTTACTAAAAGGTGGATAACGACCTATTCGAGAAAGCGCTCATGTGGAAGGGCCGGGAAAAGTTTGTTGAGCGCTTCATGGAGGAAGACTTTGCGCTGCACCGCTTCCTCAGCCACAGTCGCCTGCTCAACCTGTTCCGGCACGCTGAGGATAACGACTTCTTCGTCAACGTTGTCTGGCACCAAGTTCCGCGTCGTTACTTCGGTACGGTAGACAAACCGTTTACAGTCGAACTACCCTATAACGACGTTTCATCGTGATTGTGTTAGAGCACACCATCGAGGAGACCTTCGTAACGAAAGATTTGAACCGCATAATTGAGAAGCTTTCCGGATTCAGTAACTTCCTAAGCATGCACGACCTCTCGTCCAATTATCTCGGAATGTTCGTGACCGACGAGTACGATGCTGAGCGGAAGGTGGGATTTGAACTGCGGGGGTGCTTTAGCAATATTGTCAACGTCTACGAATTGTGCTCCCACCGAGTTTACACTTTTGCCTTTTTGCAGGCAATGAACGCGTTGATGGTGTGGGCCGTCCTGATGGGCCGCTTCCAACTGGCTAAAACTCTCTGGAAGTTCTGCGAAGACCCCATTCCGATGGCGCTGTTTGTGAGTGCGCTCGCTCGCGGTCTAGCCCAGCACAGCCGCAGCACAGATACGTCCGTGGCGGACCGGGTCAGCGCACAGGGTCGCGAATTCAGCACCATGGCCATTGACGTGCTCGACATGAGCTATAAGGAATCGAATGCCCGGACCTTCGATCTGCTGAATCAGAAGTTCCCGGACTTCAACGATCGCACCCCCATCAAGGCGGCTTACATATCACGCAACAAGTGAGTACACTTCCTCGAAGCTCAAGTTGTGGTTCACTTAACTGTCATTTTCTTTTAAGGTATTTCCTGGCTCATGAGGCGTGCCAAATCTGGTTGAACCGCCTGTGGGAGGGTGGATTGGAGATTACGGATTCGTGGAATTCGCGTATCCCGGAAGAGTTTAAGCTCGTCGTCTCCGCGCTCCTTGTGTTTCCGATTTACTTTTGGATTCGATATCCGGCCAAGAATTTTGTGAAAGATTTCTCTTGGGTCGAGCATGATAAGGTGGATTCAGGGTCAATCAACGAGACGACTCGTCTCGGCTACGAAAATGTTGGACAGCGAGACAAGAATGGTAAAGAGACAATTTGATCTGCCGAAGTGACTGACTAACTGTTTGTCTGTCTGTCTGTCTGTCTGTCTGTCTGTCTTTCAGTCTGTCTGTATGTTTGTCTGTTTGCCTCTCTATCTCTGTCTGTTTTTCTGTCTGACTACTCTATCTGTCTGTCTGTCTATTTATCTCTTGTTTATTCATTCATTTGCCCATCCAGCGGTCTGTCTGTCTTTTGTTCGGTCTGCTTGACTGCCTGTCTGTCTCTCGATCTCACTGTCTGCCGTCCGATTGTTCCATTGTTCATCTAGGTCACTGGTTCTTTGCTGGAGTATCATTCAAATGTATGAAAAGCTATTTTTTTTATATTTTCAGACCTTTTCCACATAGACTCCCTCTTCGACAGAGAAGGTGTGGATAACACGGAGAGAAAGTTGAAGGTCCTGGCAGAACTGGAAGGAAAGAGTAAGTCCACCAGATTCCGGCATTCACTGAAACATGCTGCACCAGAAGCACCTGCCAGCTCAAGTGGATCCAACCTCTTCATCAACCGAAACCTACCATTGTGGAAGAAGGTCTATTATCTGTGGAGCGCACCCCGAACGAAATTCTGGATTTTCCAATTATTCTACTGGATCTACTTGGCCGTTTTCTCCGTTGTGGTCATTCTGCCCACTTGCAACGACTTGGGTCTGGATGTGATCATCTTGATTTGGACGCTGTTCAACGTCTTGGAAATTGCATTGCGGTCGGTTGGCAGGAGTGATACATGATTCGGTTAGTCCACAAAAACGCATTATTTTTGTTTAGGACCGTGTATCAGATCCATCATGGATTCCCAGTCAGTCTGTTCCGGCGAGGCGTGGAAATCACTTTCATAACGGGATTTGTGCTCCTGGTGGCCATTTTTAAGACCTACTTCAACTTTATCCGACCTTTGTACACCAGATCACTCATGGCCTTCGGTATGTACAATTACGGTTCGTGGTTGCGTTCATAACTTCTATGTATGATATCACGTCCGTTACAGGTCTGCTTTATATGTACTACCGTATGGTATCGGTATTCTTTCCGATGAACTCGATACTGGGACCGATGGTCTACCGCATTAAACGTATGATTACGGTGGACTTTTTGTCATTTGTTCGCTTGGCGCTGCCGTTCATCGTGAGTTGCTCCTCCAGATGTGTTCACATCTTCTTTGTGTCATTTCTTTTTGTTGTTGAAGGTTTCGTTACATTTTCAGGTGGCCAATATGTTCGTGCTTCAAAGTGTAATGTATCCGGATCTGCCGTTCAGCATTGAGACTTGGCGGAAGGGATTCTACCGCGCCTTCTTCACACTGTTCATTGCTTTCCTCGGCGAAATTGAGTAGTAAGTCCAGGGAACCTTCTCCCGCGCACACCTTTCCGGGTGTGGCGTACCAACCTATAAATAGCTAGCCAGATACACAGACGGACGGACAGACAGAGAGACGTACAGATGGAGGGACAGATAGAGGGACAGATAGAGAGACAGACAGACAGACAGACAGACAGACAGACAGGCAAACAGAGACAGACAGACTGGTTCGCGGTTGACTTTCGGCCGCCATCGCCATTGATTTGTTTTGTTGCAGTACTCCCCGATGTGAAGCTGTACGATTGCGCAACGAAACAGCTAATAAATGTTGGATCGGGGATTATGAAAATTACACCTGTCCTACCTTAGGGGTCATGACATACCTCCTTAATATCCAATACTGGATTATCATGCGATTGATCTTGGTCGTCCTCCTAAATGCTCTCTTTGCGTACGAAGTCTCAATTTTATTAAATATCTTTCTTGCAGGTATGTTTGACGACTTTTTTAATTGGTATTTTCTTCAGGGCCACAATGATAAAAGTGAAGGAAGACTCGGAATTCATTTATCGCTATCAGCGTTACCGCACAGTGCTTGACTTCGCCTCCCGATCTGCTCTGCCTCCACCGTTTTCCTTTCTCAGTTACTCCTTTGACTGGGTCATCGTCTGCTGCGTGAAAACACAAGGATTGGGCAAACAGAAGGAGAAGACCCTGGTTGGTCCTCGGACTGTCAAGCTGTTGGAAAATCATGCTCCCGCAAAGCGGAGTTATGAGTCGTACAGCTACTGGATGGGCTTGACCAAAGAGTACTACCGGCGAAAAGAACGCGAAGAACGGGCGAAGAATATCGCCCAGGATCAAGTTTCGAGGTGAGTCTTGTCGGCCCCGACCTTGGTCTCGCATCATGTCCATCAAGCCTCGGTATTTGCAGAATCAAAGGATTGGCTGATGACCAGAAAGCAATTCGAGGAAGTTTGGCTCGTCTCAGCGACAAATTGAAGCAGCTTGAAAAGGCGTCATTGGTCTATTTCGAAGAGATAAAACATAACATGTCTAGGAAAGGTATGTCACTGAATTTTTGAGTCCTATAAGCACCTGTCTGACTGTCTGACTGTGTGTCTGTCTGTGGGTCTGTCTGTATGTGTGTCTGTGTGTCTGTATGTTTGTTTGTATGTGTGTCTGTTTGTGTGTGTCTGTGTGTGTCTGTCTTTTTGTTTTCCTGTCTTCCTGCTTATCTATCTGACTGCCTGTCCATCTGTTTGTTTACCTGTCTGTGCTTTGATGCTTGCTTGTCGAGCTGTCCGATTCCGACCATTTACTTGTATCTGTTCGTCTGCACAGATAGACTGGTCATATCTGTATCATAACTTGTGTGGATTATTTGTTGTCTTCGTTGCTAACTGTTGCTCTTGTCAATCCGGTTAAATTATTGACGGTGCAGCTTTCTCGAGGTTGACTACAACTGTATATGTTTCTGACAGGCCATGCGAAGGAGGGAACATTAAATCAGCTCAGTCGGCTCTCACCTTACCCGGGCACTGGCATTAAAAGGTTCCTCATACCTGACCACAAAGTGTCTTGGGATGTAAGTATTCCTGTCTCCTTTGCTCATAAACTTTGTGTGATGATGCCAGTACATTACTCATTCGAGGGTTTTATATGCCTGTAGACGGAACTCAGCGATTACAAACCTCCAAGTTACTGTCGAGACACCTACGATTTCCCCGTTGCCGAACGACACTACGTCGATCCTGAATTCACCTCCCGGCCTCGAAAGGATCCCGCGTTTTGGTGCTGGAACGCAACTGCCGTTGTTGGCGGGAAGAAAATTGATCGGCGGACTGTGGCCCCGCCTACTGATACGGAAGCGGGACAGGTCCAGTACGCACTTGATCATCGTGGCTTACCGAGGTGCGTTTTCGTTGTCAAACTCTGTTTTGCATGTGTTAGATTTTAATCGACTATGCAGTTTGCAATTTGTCTGCTTGTTCCACACGGCAGGAACATTGTGGGAAGGACTGGGCTCGCCGACCGCGGCAATCTCTGCATGTATGGCCCGAATCTCTGTGTCCAGGTCGTGCTGACGCGCTTCAGAGACGATGCCTTGCGTTTTCTGGTGGCGAAGACTTCGACGTACCCGAATCTCCCTAGTCTCTTTCCATCGGTAAGCACTTGCTGTCGATGCCTCTCCATCTACTGGTCAGTTGGTTCTCGTGCTACCCCGTTTTTCAGAGCAAAACACTTGGCTTCCGCAATCGTTTCCACGCTGCGTGGCAGTTGGTGGAGTCTTTGTTTGCCCTTCCAGACGGTCCCGTGAAAGATTTAGCCCCACCCGAGGACGAGGAACACATGCACAAAGTGAGTCTAGTTCCTTTCTTCCTCTGCAGGCTGTGTGTGAGTTTGTTTCATTTGCAGTTGATGGGGGCTGTAATCTTTCCCGGTTCGCCCGACGATGGCGCCAAATTCCTCGCTGTTCAGCAGGTGTACGCCGGCTACTTGGACCATGTTGATAACACCGATAACGCCTGGATGGAGACAGTGGTCTGGCACGTTGATATCTCCACCGGTGAAGGTCTTCCACGAGTGGCTGACGAGGTGCGGCTTCATTTGTGTTGCTGAGTCTTTTTTTTCCGCGAGTCCAGTATGGATTGCTTCTATTTGCAGAATTTTATTTGGAAAGAGCGTAGCCACATCAAACGGATGAGGCCGTTCGAAGACCACATCATCCAACACGTCACCATTTCCAAAGTGGTGGATGACTGATTACTGCGAACGCTGGTGGTTGAATCTCCGGATCGAAGTCTCACCGTCGTTATTGTGCCAACTTTCACACAGCGTTGCTATCCGTTCTCCTATGCTCAGTCTCGTCTTAAGTTATCCTGCCATTGAGTTCGTTTCAATCACGCTACCTGTTTAGACTTGGTTCCTATTTGATTGATTTCCCTGTGTGTGATCAGTTTGTTCCTTTTATGGGAATGGTTGCCGGTTGTTACAGCACCCTGTGATTTGATTTCCCGTTCGGTTGTGTTACTTGTACATATTTTGGCTTTTGTGTGAAACTGTTGAAACAAAAAATTACCGTACAATAGATTTGATTCTTTGACTTTAGGAGGTAATTTAGTTATGAAGGTAATTTAGTTAAGCTTCAAAATGGCGTTGAGTCCGGTTGTCTTGCAGTGGAGCGCCTTGTGGTTCACGGTTCCGATTAAGACGCTGCCTTTGTACGGAACCGCCACCGATGACCCGCTCAAGACGGAGCCATCGTCCATGTAAATTTCAGCGGCCTTTGTGAACTTTCCGTCTTTCACGCCAATTCGAAGCACCTAAAAGACAGACCGCCATTCATCTCACTTCACGCCGCACAAAATGTTTAACAGTCGGGATCGTGGACTCTATACCGCGCCGTTCAATCTCTTACTTGACTGGGTGACTTTTTGGCATAGCCGAATATGAGTTTGAGAGTCTCCACAATCACCGGATGACATCCCGCCCAAATATCGCCGGTCTCCGGGTCCACGGCCAGATTATCGGCCGCAGTACCGAGCGACTTTGAGTCGACATGGACGAGTTTGGTCGCTGATTCAATTCGGTATGAGCTGACACGCTTGGCGTTGACTTCGGCCAGATAGATAAACCTACAGGTCAAATATATCGAGAATGAGATGGATGTGTAGGTCACAGGTAGACATTACATGCACAGAAGTACTAATACCAGTACACTATAGACTAGAGACAGACATTGTGCGAATGCTCACTAGTACCGGTAAATTCTACGGAAACAGACATTGTGTGAATTCTCACTTTTTGTCTGGTGAGATGTTGATTCCGTTCCCGCCGTAAGTTCCACTAATGACGACGGTGCCCTTTGTTCCGTCGTAGTATACGACATTCTGGATCGGCAACATGAACGCCAACATCTCGATGTTTCTTAGCACTTTGCTCGTCATTGTGAGGAAGTTGGTGATGTAGAATTTGTCCAGTCCCACCACGACCAAGTCGTTCAGCCTGTCAATTGATAGAAAAACGTTAGCCTTCGGGATTACCTCAGCACAACATGGATTACCCTATGAATTCCGGATCGGTGAAGGTCTTTTGATGGGTGAGGGTCTGTTTCTCAACGTCCCACAGGAATTTTTCCACCGAGTCCACGGGCGGTGGCTCATTGTAGGGAGGATGGTTGATCACATAGACGTATGTTTTGCCTGCCGAGAAAAAAATAACTACCCGTCTCCTCTTCTCTTAGACAAGACCTGCATGTCTGACTGGCATGTCTGACTGGCATGTCTGACTGGCATGTCTGTCTGGCATGTCTGTCTGGCATGTCTGTCTGGCATGTCTGTCTGGCTGGCACGTCTGTCTGGCTGGCACGTCTGTCTGGTTGCATGTCTGGCTGGCACGTCTGGCTGGCATGTCTGGCTGTCTATTGTCTATTGATTTCCAGGCTTTTTGTACCCGCTTCTGTATAGAGGCTTAGTCCATGCGGGTTAAGGTTACCCTGTAAGAGGAAACATTTGCAGGAGCGTTCGGCCTAGATTCGGTTATCAAGAGCAGATCGGCCTCTCAACCTTGAATCCGGAGATCTTGAGTTCTTTTGCGGGAGCGTCCGGTGAGTTGAAGTCAAATGACATGAGGGCACCCGGTTTCCCTTTCGCGTCTCCAGTTGGGCGAAGGAATGTTAAGCCCTACAGCGCAAAATGGTACGCCGAATCTATTACTTCCTGTTTTGTTGACCAAAACTGGCGGAAACAGTATTAAGACCAGTACAAACATACCGTTGACAAAATTGCAATCCCATTCGGCAGCACATCAATATCCTCCGATCCATTTTCTAGTGACATAATTAAAAGTTTAATCGTATGGTTGAAATTCTAGCTGGAATTAGGACGGATACTGTGTACGAACAGTGCACACGTACAGTACCATGCCGCGTTATGTGCGTATAGCGACATCCAAAACTCAAAGCAGTTTTGCTTACCGACTCCTGTTACCAACTTGCAGGGTCCCGGAACATTTGCGTGAAGCACTTTGTGCAAATCGCTGTATTCTCTATTAAGGGAAAGCAGCCACAACTGTCAAATCGAAGACGGCCATAACATGAGCGGAAATAATATAGACTACTAAAAAGCACACACACGTGGCAAAAACCTTGCGCTAACCGAGTTAAGCCATTACACTCGTTTGCCGCAACGGCGGTTGACAGCCCCGAGTTAAAGTGCTTAATTCGATCAGCGCAAGGCTTTTGCCACGTGTGTATATTATTGCAAATTATTTAAAAAGGAACTAACACTAGCCGATGCGCCAGCCAACCTCCACCCGATAGCAGGAGGCCATACCAAAATATTCGCAGGAAGAATCCCATTTCAAAAATACCGTTCTGGTAAATAAATATAAGGCGATTTTGCGCTGGGTTGAACAATTATTTGCGGTGCATGCACGGCTTTCCCCACTGTCCTACTGCTTCGGTGTCGCGTCTAATACCCACCACTGTAATTCGCCTAAAAATGTTGTCTAGATAACGTAACGCGAGACGACCATGAAAGGCACAGCTGAGCTGGAGAGTGCCTCGATGGAAGGATAATCGGTTGCTGCGAAGTGCGAACGATGAAAGGAACCTCCGAATAATAATGACCGCCTGTTTGTGATTATCGCGTAAAGCTGATTGCGCGATACAAGCCAGTAGTGCAAGCGTGGTGGCGCCACTGTACTCGTACTCGTACTGAGCAATTAAACAGGTTGAATGCGTCTTCCCAATCCCGTTCTCAAGTTACTGTGCTTCATTTTAAGTTACTGTGCTTCATTTTGAAAGGTTTGATTATTTATTCACATTGAGGAGAAAAACTGCCCAAGAAATGCTACTACCACACGGTAATGGCAATATTGACTCTTTCTGTTGCCCCCGTTAATACTGGTAATTTTGTTCTTTTATTTCCAAATAACGCGCCCTTCTTCTGGATTCGTTGTTCATTAATTACATTTTCGAATAAGAATATTTCATTTGAGGTTCAAAATAGCATTCAATCCGGTTGTCTTGCAGAAGAGAGCTTTGTGATCCACCGTTCCAATAAAGACGTTCCCTTTGTACGGCACGGCAACGGTTGATGCAGTCAATACCGAACCGTCATCGCTGTAGATTTCCGCCACCTTGGTGAAATGTCCGTCCTTCACACCGATACGCAGGACCTACGCGCGAGACCGTCCAAATATAATGTCTCCAATTGGCGAAAGTATTCCGAAAGCAGGTCTTTCCGTTCATACCTGACTAGGTGATTTATTCGTGTAGCCTAGAAGGTACTTCATCAGTTCCAGACCTCGAGGATGAGTGCCGGTCCAAATGTCTCCGGTTTCAGGGTCCACGTTAAGGTTGTCCGCAGAAGTGCCGAGTGGTTTGGAGTCGACATGGACGAGCTTGGTCGGTGCTTCGATGCGGTAGGAACTGACCCGTTTGGCGGGGACTTCGGCCACGTAGAGGTACCTACAAAATCGCCAATTAAACAACATACGAACATGTGCACGTTGCAGGTGTGCGCGTTGCATGTGCACACTTTTGTTAATTCGTACTTTTTATCAAGAGAAATATCGATGCCATTTGCTCCATAAAGTCCGCTCAAAACGACTGAAGCCACCTTGCCGTCAAAATAAACGACATTCTGCAGTGGTAGGAAAAAGAAGAGGATCTCAATAATCCTCAGAATTGGGCTCGTCATCATCACCCAGTTCGTTGTGTAGAATTTGTCGAGTCCGACCACGACGAGGTTGTTTAATCTAAACCACACAGCATAGAGCACAGTTTCTTCACGATCTCTAGAAGAGCACTCTGTTAAGTCTTTCGCATGCTTACCCTCGGAATTCGGGGCTGCTAAAGGTCTTTTGGTGAATGAGATTTTCCTTTTCGACATCCCATAGGAATTTCACAACAGTATCGGCCGGCGGAGGTTCGTTGAAGGGCGCATGATTGACCACGTAGACGTACGTTTTGCCTGAAAACCGAGCTCAACACTTCGTTGCCTGCCTGCCTGCCAGTCTGTCTGTTTGTCTGCCTGCCTGCCAGTCTGTCTGTTTGTCAGCCTATCTGTCAGTCTATCTGTTTGACTGACTGTCTGACTGTCCATCTGTCTGTCTGTCTGTTTGCCTGTCTGCTTATTTGACTGGCTTTCTTGTCTGTCTTTGTCCACATGAGTTTTTGTCCAAAATATGCTGTTTGTTATGCTGTTTGTTTTGCTACTTCCTTTCGTACCTCCTTCCGTAAACAGACTTAGCCCATGGGGATTGAGATAGCCCTATCAAGGAAAAATAGGCAATAATTCTAAGCGTTAATTTGTCTCAAACTACGATGGGTACGAGGACCTTGCACACTTGATGAACCTGCTTACCTTAAATCCGGATAATTTCAGAACCTTCGCTGCAGTATCCGGTGTGTTGAGGTTAAAAGTCATCAGCGCGCCCTCCGTTGCCGTTGTTTGTCCGGAACGCCGGACAAAGGTGCCACCCTAATAAAAATTGCTTTCACCCGTGATCGATGTCAGAACTGAAATCCAGCATACCGTGCTCAAAATGGCGATGCCGGTTGGTAGTACGGCAATATCTTCAGATCCACGCTCTGAATGGGGAAAACGCGGCATTTTATAACCTCGAATTACGCATATACTAGCTTTGCATTAACAAACTAAAAACACCAAAACTACGATGAACACTCACCGACTCCCTTGACGTACTGACATGGTCCGGGAACATTGCTGTGAATCACCTTGTATATGTCGTAGTGCTCCCTAAAAAGAAGAACCATACAGAATACGCATCAGTGGAATTGTCTACGAGGTGAAGTCGACGGTGGAACTTCCGCAATAGTTATAGACTATAGTAACATTCATTGAACTTACAGGACTCGCAAGGAAAGCCATCCTCCGCCGGCCAGTAGTGTGCCATACCAAAAGAAATTCAAGAGGAGACCCATTTTTCAAAACGAATAATGTTGCATTTGCCTTTGCAACAGCACCGCCTCTACAATTCTTAAAGCTGATGGAGCATATAGTGTTCCGCCAGTAATGAGCCTCGGGGTGTTTGCATATGCCGCGCAGGCAACTGTCGATTCGCCGGGCGAACCTGTCTAGTGACAGGCCGAACCTGTCTAGTGATAGGCAGCAGGAAACTGCTGATCGTGTCCCCTGATCAGACCTTTGATCGACAATCGTCACGATCCAGACAAAGGACCAAAAACTGGCTGACTAATCAGGAAAAGTCATCAGCCCCTTTTTGAAAAATATACATATTTCCACGTGCTGTCCAGTCATACGCTCATAGATAATGTGATACCAGTGATAAATAAAGATACAACAGGCGGAGATACAGTTCAGGGGAGTGAATCCTTATTATTTCATGAATGGTTGGATTCACAAAAGTCTCACTTATCTTATTCATTCGCTCGAATACAAAACCGACTTTTTTCCGAGACTCATTCAAAAATGTCTGCCGATATCGTGCTAAAAAATAAACAACGACTCTCCTTTTTACGGTGCCATACAATCAAAGATTCCGATAAAATGCAAAAAAAAGCAGTCGCCTCGCAGAATCAAAGGAAGATTCTGGTGACCCGGCGACCACGAGATCTAAAACTTTCCTGCGACAAGGAGCTAAAGCGGAGTACAATCAGCGTTTACTGGATGTAATAAGATTCGAAAAGCTTGAAGACCACACGGCCAGCTCCCAAATTCGCGTACCTGTGAACATGGTAATTGCCTTGAATGTTCAATCAAGTAAAACGATCCCGACCGTTACGTACCCGCGGCCAGCCTTCTCTCGCAGATATAGGAGACGTGTAAAGAGAAGAATCGTATGAAAGACGTTATTCTTGCCCTGAAAAAGCGATCCATATTCATTCACCCGGGAGCAGGGTCAGAGTTGTCGCCAGTTAGCAGTGCCCAAACAGATGTCACATCTACCTCAGCCACTTGCAGGAACTGTCCGTTCAGAAGGACTTCGTACTTCGGTGGATTCGATGTGGCCTGATGAATCATGGGCTTCTGCGGGTCCTCCTGCTTCCACATACTCAGGCTCCGCAGTACATGACGGTGGGAGAAGCTGCGCCAGTTTGGAGCATGCGGATCCGGCGGCAGAAGGACATCGAGGAAGGTGATAAAACAGTGCATGACAATCTGCAAGAACGAAAACTATCATGGCAAAGATGGACTTGGCGAAAAGGAACAATGGCAATCATACGGCAGCGTCTGTTGGTAGAAAGTCCTGCCAAGGCTGGCCCCCGTATGGCGCTCCTGAGTTCCAGCAATAATCACCGAGCACGCCATCCTTTGATAGTTCTAAATATAAACCATAAAAATTCATAATTAAAAACGATATAATATTTACATATATAATAATAAAAATAAAAATACACGAATGGGGACTGATTTCGAAGAGGCAACTCACTAACCCCGTAACCGCCTCACAACGTAATCCTGTTGCATACTGATATCGAGGAAAGGGATCACTTGTAACAGTTCCGGGATGTCTTGTCGGCACTGCTGAGCAATCTGTCGGAGCTGGTCCGGGGCAGTCTCTACAAAAGACAGGCTTTGGTAAAAGCAGCCATTTCTACATGAACCTGCATAAGTAAGCTAGCTGACCGCCGACGACATTGTCCATCCGCAGGCGTTCTTTGAGTTTCACGTTGACTTGATCGATTCGCATCAGCAAGGGAGACATGACAGTATCAGCGAGCCAGAGTCTGACGTTCTCAGTCCATAACTGTGAACCGAACCGAAAAACTTCAGGTACCGTAGCAATCCAACGGGGTTAGTAAGGCCGAGTGCAAGACTCACATGCAGAACTTCAGCCGAGACCTTCAACTGCAACCACGAGTAGTCCTCCACCGGGTAGATCTTCTCTTCCGAAATGGTAGTTGTGGGTGGCAACTCAGTCTGCGCCTCTGTGGCCTGCTCCGCCAACTTCTTAGGGGAAGGAATACGAAACATGCTGGATGTCTGGTAGGTCTGCTCACGCAATGCCTGCACATGCGGCGACCAATTCATTCGATCGTCATCGTTGAGCGACACTGAAAGAACGAACACGATGAGGCATGAAAGGGCACCAACCAACTCTCCTGTGGTTCAGTGAAAATTGTCATCGGTGCCGTACTTCGTTGCTTCTCGAACTGATCCTCTTGAGCCAGAAGTTTCATCAACGCGTCTTGTCCACAAATGCTGTCCACTTCTTGTCCTACACACAAGATAGTGAAGCGAAGGGCACTGACGTCTGGGAATGGCATCAGACGGCAAAAAGACCGGCTTGATTTGTTAAAATTCAAACTATTTGATTTGAAATGTGATGTACTGTGAATTTGGCGTCTGATTCGATCCCTACAGTGAGTTGTACATACGATCGAGCGGGTCCCAGTCTTGAGCAGCGAGAACCACCGAAGGGCTGCTGGACTTTGACGAGTGACCGGATCCCCCGCCCATCGACCGATTCAGTGATCTGTTCAACGAGTCGTTCCACGAACGGCTCGGGCTGGTTCGTCCGCCAAAGACATTGGATGACTGGCGTTGAAAGGACGATCCGGCAGCGTACGACTGCAGGTGAGGGGTGGTCCGCAAGAAGAGACTGGAATCGCCGATACACGTCGGATCCACCACCGACGCCGCCGTCCGTTCAGCGATACTCTGGTCCGCCTCGTGTCGGAAGGTTTGCCGAGACCGAAGTCGTCGCGCAAATTCGTCTCGGGGATCTTCAACCGGCTTTTGGGCAACGGCAAAGAGTGCAGTGTTGCAGAGATCCGCGGCATGGTGGCTTTCCAATACGGAAAGGGTGACTTGCAACGCGGGTACCAGTGAGAACTTGATGATTTCGATGGCGAACAGAGCGACGGCGAGGAGGACGACGCCGTAAATGAGGTAAAACAATAAGGCGTAGATGTTTCGGTTGAACAAGGGTGATGGAAGGCTGTCTGAAAGGGACAAAAACAGGAACATCAAATCAAGATTTTAAAGTCTGATTTTAAATTAAATTAAAAGTCATTTGGCGAACAATAAAAAGACTCATTTGGATGTTTTAAATCAATATCCGAATTAATTTGAATAACACGACGGTACGTACTGTACATTATACACGAGCAATCAAAGTCCATCTACAGATTCAATCAATCAATCCTTCGATGAAATGGCAATAATTCACCATCAATCAATGAACTAGTTTGTGGGCGGTCGCGATAAGCATTCAAACAGCCACACTGCAATATGAAAGACAAGAACGAAGTCAACCTCAAACTTTAAAATGCTCAAAATGCGATAAAAACTCTGCAGAGAAAGAAAATGCCCGCCACCGTGTTGAAGAATACGTGAATTTCTAACGCGAAAATCCATGCAATCAATCAAGGAATCGACCAGCTGGAGACATGAACAAGTAATCCATCAGCATCTGTCGACCCAAGAAGCCAATCAATCGTCCGTACATTACAGCAGTTAACAAAATGTTTCGAAAATCCCTTCAAGGCCGGCATTCGGACCTGATGGGTACAAAATCTTTCAAAAATAGAAAAAATTAGGGAGGATTTTTTTATTAAATTTCCAATCACCTGTGAGAAAAGCGTCAAAGAACCACAGGATCGGCTGCCGCAGAATCTCCATCCCGATTAGCAGGAGCGCCACGTACAACAGCCGCTGATGGAGTCGCCGCAGATGACGGGCTGTCTGCTTGCGAAGTTCAATTTCCACGGTGAGTTGTGGGCCGTTGTTGTAGGCGAGCCAGTTGAGCGGTTTGAGGGAGAAAATGCGCTGGAACAACCACACCACCGGCAGGCACGACACCGATGAGCTACGCCAAATGCGGTGGAGCCATGCGAAAGTCGACTCGGGCGGAGGAAGATCGACGTCGCCATGGTCCATTTTTCCGGCGTGGTAAACTGGCAGTGATTAAAGGAGTGCGTGAAGAAAACTGCAGCAACAAAATTTAAGGCCTGCTCTAGAATATTAATCAATCAATCGATCTATGCACTTGTTTGCTGACAGTTAATTCAGTTTGCCAAGCGTTGAAGACCCAGGCCTGACAGTGAGACTAAAGATGTGGGCCTGGCGTTAAATTGCTTGAGTGTGCGCAAAACAACCTCCCTAGCGCCAAATTATCGAGTCATGCTTTTACGTTGTTAAAAAAGCGTCTATCTCACCCGAAGGTTTTTCTAAATGAACTGTAAACGCTCGATAGGTTTATTTGCCATTTGCCCTGTCAGAAATAAAGCTATTTTAATGTTTTTTTAAAAATCTATCTTGTATTCTAACCCGCTCCCTCTGAATATAATTCAAGTGGATTGTTGGCTGGTTTGTGGTCCATGTGGTACATGTACTGTAGAATCGCGACCCATCCGTGCTACTTTTTGGACCCCCCAGTAAATCAGACCCGGTGGGCAAAAACAACTGTTACGCTTCAATCGATCAATCAAGCGCTTGTTTCTCCCCAATCGCTGGTCCTTTCTCCTTCTTCTTCGGTGTAGCAATTACGACGACTCATTTTTTTTAAATGGTAAAGAA
>LRSR01003987.1:0-12036 GCA_001579985.1 Hypsibius dujardini
GTCTGTCTGTCTGTCTATCTGTCTGTCTGTCTGTCTGTCTGTCTGTCTGTCTGTCGGTTGGATGTTACAATTAGAAGTCACGGAATTTTCGTCACTTTTTGTCGTAGGTTACGGGAAAGTTTCGACACGCCGCGAACCCTTTCGACGAAGGCTGCTGGTTCAACTGCTGTCTGGCAATCTGCGGACCACTATATCCAAAGTTCGACTACTGACGAGACAGCAAAAAGTGAAGAACTACTGAGAAAAACTGAATTTGTTGAATTCCGCAGATTTTCCGAGCCACCGTCAGATTTGACTGTTCTTGTGGAGGCTGCTGCCGGCGGAGTGAATGGGAAAAAGGGCGGCACATCCGCCGGTCTCTTTTCGCCCAGTTCCTCTCCCACTCACACGGCCAAATTCAGCCGCATTGAACGCAAGGGTAGCTTAGAGCAGGTAGATTTTTTTATTTAGTCATTTTTGGTTGCATTTGCTTTTGCCTTTGTTTATGCCGGTTTTCGGAGTATGGCTGGTTGGGGTAATGCATGGTGCGAGCTTGTGTTGTTTAAACTTCCTGCATGCTGAATTCCGATTTATTGCTTTGCATTCCTTTCCTGTCGCTATCTTTGCCTACATGTCAGTAGTTAGTTTCTTTTCTGTCTGGCCTGCCTGCCTTTCTGAATGTCAAGTCTGTCTATCAGGCAGTCTGTGCTTGTCTATCTATCTATCTATATCTATCTACTGTCTGTCTGTCTGTCTGTCTGTCTGTCTGTCTGTTTGTCTGTCTGTCTGTCTGTCTGTCTGTCTCTCTGTCTCTCTGTATGTATGTCTGTATTTATGTCTATCTGTCTATCTGTTTGTTTGTCTTTTCTGTATGTTCTGTTTGTCTTTTCTGTATGTTCTGTTTGCCTGACTGTTTGTATCTCGATCTGCCTGTTTGATGGTTTGACTGCGTGCTTGCCTGTTCTGTTGCTTTCCTGCATGTGTTGCTCTTTGTCTTTATCTGTTTATCTCTGTCTATCTGCTTGCATGTCTGTCTGTCTATCTGTCTGTCTGTCTTGTCTGTCTGCCCAGTGGGCGATATCTCTCGATGGATTATCCTTTCCGGCTCAAATTTCGTCGAGCTAATAATCTGTCTGCCGTTCCGTCTGGTTACTCTTGTCTTGTTTATGACATCTGTTTGGAGATTAGTTTTGGGTTCCTTCGGTGCTCGTGTTTCATTTGGCTGTTCGCTCACTATTTTGTCCTAATTTCCTACCACCCTACCATCCTCAGACGCATGACTGCCTAGCTATCCGCACGGAATGTTATTCTTCGAAAAGCTCCGACTGAAATGACCCCCCATGCCTGCTCTTGCTTTTTATAGCACAGCAGCCTGTCCTCCGTGGACAGCGGGGCCGAGCCCCCGCCGCCGCCGCGGGTCACCACCGTCCGTCACAGCAACGGTAACCGATACCACCCGCACCACCAACCAACCAACCAACAGTCAACATCCGCGCTGCCCGGTGGGCGCGCTCACGTCCTTGCCTCGCCCCTCTACACCGCCAAGAATCTCCGTCAAAACTCCCTCGAATCTCCGTTCCCCCCACAGACACCGACACCGACACAGACACGGACACAGACACAGACATCCGAGCGAAGGTACAGCAACAGTAAAAGTCCCCAAGCTCCCCTCCTTCCCAGTCCGAGGCAGCAGACCTATTTCCCTCCGGTCCCGGGGAGTATTCCGCCTGCGAGGAAGCCGCCCGTCTCTCCGTCCGCTCACCTTGCCCCCTCTCCCCGTTTCACGGTTGTGACGACGAGGGGCAACTCCAATTCCCCGGAATACGACAACGTCGTGCCGAGGGAAACCCAACCAGCCATTGAGAGGACCGTCGCCTTGGGAAGTCCGAACGTGGCGTTTAAGGGTGTGAACGGACGGACGGAGTTGGGGCGGACGGCGGGTGTGAACGGACGGACGGAGTTGGGAAGGGCGGCGGGTGTGTTGAAGATGCCTGATGAGGTGAGGCTGGCGATGGACTCGACGATCCGGGAAGTGGCGGCGAGGAATAATGGCCAACATCGTGCGGGGATGCTGGAGCGATCGTCGGTGCCGCCGCAGGTCACCGGGTCGGCGTCACCGTCGTACGGCAGCTTGCTCAAGAAGAGCATCGAATCTCAAAGACGGACTTGATGGGTTGATGATAATGAGGCGCGTTACTGTTGTCGTGATGGTGATGCCCGGTTTAAGATTTGCCATTTCGTTGTTGACTGACTGACTGGCAGCTCTTGTCGCTTTTTGTTTGATTGAATTTTGTACGATTTTTATGATTTGAAATTATGTGTGTCTGTGTGTGGCGGGAAATCAGTGGAAGAAGGGACGATGCACAGCTTATGTAGGAAGTTGTGCGATGGTCGCGTTTCTGTGATCGCACCTTTACGGCTAAATCGTTGTTACGAAGTATAAATTTCCCTGCCCATGTAATGCAGTATAACGTATAATGTTAATGTATAATGTATAATGTAATACTGTATAATTTCCATTGTTATACCTTCGAGCTTTAAGTGGCGGTAAAAGAGGGTGACCGTGGGTTGGTCTGTTTCTCAAACCCGAGCGATGATGCTAAGACAGCTGACCGGTGCACCCAGCAGTCGTTGGAAGCGAGTTGCAACTGCTGGAAGCGAATTGGGATGCGGATCTTTGTTTTCACGGCTTCACAATCTCCATTTCCGTACCTATGAACTGGAATTGTTTGTTTGGGCGCATAAATTGCGAGATGAGCCATCGTTGCCGTGTAAATTAAGGACTAAGCCGATACTTTGCTTGTTTTCGATATACTGGAACGCTCTATTCACACAATGCGTAATTTTGATATCAAAGAGCGAAGGGAGAAAAAATTACAGCCACATCATTGGTCTTTGACATGTTCCTCCTGCGCCGTTTTTAGTTGTTTTGCCCCTGCGTTTTTTACTCCTTTGTTTTTGAAAGGGGGCAGATAATTGTCATCTTTCATAAAGGATTATCAAATGATTTTCAAAATGAGCACGCGGATAATGGACGACTGATCATTTCTGAACGTACCACGTCAAGTGTGAGGACGTGGGAAGACATTGAGAAATAATTTTTGTGCAGTACAGACGGACAGATAGGCAACAGACACATAGACAGGAGGACAGTCAGACAGATGGGCAAACCTAGAGATAGACAGACATACAGACAGACACATTGGAAAGATGGGCAGGCACATATAAAACAGACAGATATATATCACTTAAATTGACCATTCATTGGCCGTCGCCAAAAACAGAAAAGTCTAATTTGACTTTATTTTAGTCGAATTGCTGACCGACACGGTGAATCTAAAAACAAGGCCCAGAACACTGGCTACCATTGAAACGCATCGATTGATTAGATTGCTGTTTTGACCGAATACGGCGCAGACCATGGTGTAACGCGTACAGTTTTCATCGGACGATTTTGTTTCTGACTCGGCAATGGACAGTGCTCAGTCCAAAAAAAGACACAATTTCTTCATAGAGTCAAAAAGTGGTCAAATTATGTTTTTCATCTCATTAAAGGGGAACCATGCTAGGTGAAAAAGGAACACTTTAGCCGCTGAAATCGTGTCCGATCTGGTATCGAAGGTTAAAGCACTGCGGACTTGGCGGCGTTGGTCTGGACGAAAGTCACGTAGCCGTTGTATGGGGTCGTTCTCTCAAGTCTGCTCTTGAGGAAGCAATGCCCGGTTGAGATCTCAAAGACGGCCGCTAGACAAATGGGATGGATTGCGCAGAGATTGCGGCACTTCTCCTCGGTGCCGACGTCGAGCACGGGATTCGCCAAAGCGATGCCAGTAGAATATATCGAGGTCGCGGAGGTGCCCGGGAGCCGGTGGAACTGCTTCGCGGTCTGGACGAGAATCGATTGCGTGATCGCGCCTGCCGTGATGTACGATTCCGGGGTGTTGACGCCCTGGCAGGCTTTCGTCCCCGCGTCGTAGACCGCGAACCGGCAGGTGGTCATGCTGCCCAGGCAGCGGCCCAGGCAGAGTGCGCTGCTCGCCGCGAAGTCCAGCGACACCAGTCCGTCGTTGGAAGCGGCACGCCGGAGGACAGTCAGGCCCGTAACTTCGACGACTTGGTTCATGTCTATAAGCGGGTAGTTGGGACATTGTTGCGTACAGGAAGCTATACGTGGTGGAAAACACAGGGAGAACGGTCAGCAACATATATACAATGACAGAATAAGTCCCCTTAATTATGAAAAGTGAGAGTTTTTGTCATATCGTATATGCCGGACAAAAAAAGCACAAGTCGCCGATTGGGGTAGCCAGGACCATTTTGGTTTGATCACATTGGATTTAATGTGTAATAATATGTGGTGATAAAAAAAGCACTATTGGTCATAGCCGAAAATTGAAAACGCACGTTTGAGTGAGTCCATCGTTCCTTATTGGAGACTCTTTCCAAAACTTTTGGCTCGTCGGGCGAAATTTTTTGTGGTTGGCTTCAACGAAATATCTATTGCTGTTTATTAAACATTATTGACCGGCTTATCAAAAGACTGGATCCAAAGCATGAAATTTGTACGAGGGGCTCTCAAATCAATTTTTCAGGGGCCCACGTACTGCTATATTGCGTTGGGCCATAATTTTGCCTCTCTCAAAATCCTTCACTCAGCTGGTTATGCTTTTTCAGTTTCCCGAAACACCCTTAACCAAGACTTGGAAAATGTTTGTATCGAGTCTGGAAGGTCCCCCTGCATAGCGTCCTGTGTCTGTTTCGAGTTTTTGTTTCACTTTGGTTTAAAGTCAGTAAATCTATACATTTACGTGAGAAATGGTGCATAGAGGAAAACCACAACCAGAAATATCCCTTATTGTCATACGCATCACGGACTTCGTTCGACCCAAGGAAGAGGGGCCCAAAAGTCCTAATTGCCTTACCAGGAGTGTCTTCCAAAATGCCTATGATGCCGTTGAGTTGTCTCGTCAGATCCGCCACTTTATCTAGAGCTTCGTCCAGCTGTTTCCGCAGGATGGGAACATTATTGGACGACACGGCAGCGATTATCCCTACCAACAAAATAAGCAGTAAGCGCATGCTGGAGCTGGCTTGTTAAAAGTTGGTAAAGCAAATTCGAAAAGTGGAAAAAAGACCAAAAAATAGGCAACTTCGGATTCACGGTGGTCCTCCTTATGTTGCATTATATAAAACTGCGCTTAGCTGTTCATGATCATGAGGAAGAGGGATAAGGCGTCATCGTTTTAGGTACGTTATCCGTTTGAGAGTTTACTCAGTCGCCATTCAATGCTCTGACGCCTGAAAACAATGGTTACACTTTGATCGCTTGCCCCTCCTGACCGATTGTGCATGAGAGAGAAAGGGAAATTTTTCCGGAAGGTGCCGCTCACTGCGAGCCTCTACAATGGGTCCGCACCCATTCAGAATGTTATTAATCTGTTTGCCCGCGATCTAACACTGCCGCTGCACTACTCACCTAAGGTTGGTCGAATGCTTCTACAAATTGACGCAACTATCGGGTTTGTTTACCGGAAAATCCTCATTTCCAATCTTGTCCCTCTGCCCAAATATTTGCCCTCTGTTACTGGGCATTAGTCAGGGTATGTACCTTTGCTCTGGAGAATTTCGGTGCTTCTTTCTAAGAGGTTGATCAGTGTGCCTTTGTGTATGCGTACCCTAGCTAGCATTGACTAAAGTTTCCAATTGCAACTTTGCGAGGGCGTTAATTGTTGCATGAGAAGGCATTACTTGACCAAGAGGGTCGTCTTGAAAGCTTAAAACTTGATTCTTCACTTTGTCTGATCACAGAAGCCTATACAGACAACTCGCATATCCAGCTTGGTCATGCCGTCAACGGTGAAGCTCTTCCTTCTGATAGGGCTACTGGCTTCCGTCTCAGCCAGCAATGTCCCTCTCGTCCGGATGCGGCTGAACGAGGCCCTGGCGCAGGCGAACGATCTCACAGTGGAACTCAACCGCATTGCCGCAGTCCTGGATGATCCTTCATGTAATTATATCTAAGCGACTGTCTGTAACTATAATAAGTATAAAATTGTCTATAATGTTGTAAGATATGAGGACATAAATATTTTAATTGTGCATAATTATAGAAGACTGTCTGTAGTTAGTTGTACAGACAGGTCAATGTTAGTTTAATGTCAGTATTCCCGCAATGTACCAGTATGAATATTTCGTGGTCATGATATGAGTTTGTTTTCTAGCGGAGTGTTTGTTGGAAAGTTGTGACAATATACGACCGCCGATTCCCGGTCCAGGCGATGAGCTAAACGGACGGACAGATCGCCCGGGAAACACAGCGACAAGCACCCCGAGGATGGCCCTTACTCGTACCACGGTCTCTAGCACTGCGTCTGTGTTTTTCAGCTTTCCAATTGTCTTGCTCGTATTTGCTGGCCGACTTTTGGGCCCCTTCTAAATTCTGTCACATTGATTATCCTCAGATTTCACAAGAATTAATTGGAGTAAATTAGTTAATGTAAACGGAGCTTGCACAATTTTCCACAGGATTGCAGCGCTTAAAAGAACCATTGCACCGTTCGCCACTGCACAGTCAGACATCACTGAGCACAGCAATTATTCAGCATAAAACCGCTACATTTTTTAATTATGCGAAATCTTGCACGAGACACACCGTGAATCGCAGAGGTGACGGTGGTCACATCACTGCGTGGACTGAATCCAGTAGATGATCAGCCCGAATTATAGTGAACTTACCGGCCTACATGAAAACTACGAAAAAAAGGGGAAAACTATGAAAATCCAATTTAACGAAACGTGAAAACACTGAAAAACTAACAATTACAAAGTAAGGTAACTACGAAAATTGAAGTTACTAAAAACGAAAAAGCAGAGAAATTAAAACATGTAATATATTGCATCCATATGTTCGTAAGTGGGAGTATGTAGAGTGTATATGCCTTCTGTACTGCCAGGGAAGGAGACCGCTCTGCTCATGCCTTGCCTTTCGCTTCTTTACACTTTCTGCTTTCTTACAGACGCACGCAGCGACTCAGTTTCACCCCAAATTGGCTAGAGCAAGTGAAAGTAATGACAAAAGAGGCCAAACAAGGGAGATCGATGTGAAAAGCGCAAGATGTTTTCGGGGAGACGCGCGGTTACTAACCACTTTACGGTTTGCTTGATTTTTCCAACGGTTCAATTGAATATTCTTTTTATTGATCGATTGATTGAAAATGGCACCTCCTCAACCTGTTACTCCACGGATAGAATAGAAAGAATATTCAACTGAGCCGTTGGAAAAATCATGCAATCAATTCTGCCGCTCATGGTCTGTGGGAATTCACTAATACAATAGGGTGATCTATGTTTGCACCAAAAGAGGGTGGTCCGACTTACCGCCGGAAGCTGTTGCAAACGCAGCTGTAGATACTTTTCATCACTTTTCGTTAAATTAAATTTTCGTAGTTTTTCTGTGGACCAACTTACCTGTCTAGTTTATGTCATAAAATGGGCTCCCTGTTATTTGTTACCGCGAACAATAGACGGAATAAGATTTGAATCATTCCAACTTTATTCCAACTTTACGCCGTCTTTAATTCACATTCTATTTTACGCGCTCTCCATTTTAATTGAAATATGGAAGGATCTTGGATCTCGTGAGTGAAAATTGAAGTTCGCGTTTTTCTCTCCCAAAAATGGGCGTAACTTGTGAAGAAAGGTGATTGGGTCAGGCCCAATTTTACCCCGGGAAATAGGGCGTGATTTACGAATGGCGTGAAGGTGGAATCAAGTTGCAATGATACAAATCGCACTCCGTCTATTATGTATGAAGTACATTTCGTTCTCGGCGACATTTTGTTTACCAATAATTACAACCTTTGCCAATATAATGTCCTAGCACAGCTGTCCGCTTGCCGAAAACGGTGCCCGCGCGGAGCCATATCAACATTAATCTCAATATAATCGCTTCCAATACTTCATTTATCTTCGTACCCGCGGTTGAGCGAAGCGAGGGCAGGGACTTCGTGCGTGAAGTACACGAGAAAAGCAAAGTCTGCTCATAAGCTACCAGTCAACGATTCACATAGTCGAAATACCTTTGAGGGCGTCAAAGCTTCTGGATTCCCCTTAGGATTTTTTATCCACGTACGCTTGAAAAGTAAAAATGTGAAAACTCTGTCAGAATATCTGCCTTTGGATTGGGTTGGTTTACTTTGTTGTATCAGATGTTGGGCTTGTTCTGCACATTCCTAATCCTATGTGCCGAGACAATAACACTTTCGGTGAAGGACCGTTTTTCGGCCCGTTTTTCGGTTTTTTCGGTTTTTCGGTTTTTCGGTTTTTCGGTTTTTCGGCGTTTTTCGGCAATTTGTCGGCATACCATGTGGCGACGTACCAGATGTCTATTATTAAAACTAAAAATGTCACTATTTCCTAAATGTCGCCATATGTTATGTCGGTGTGAGGAAAGTCATTCGATAACATTTGTCTAGTACCATTTGTCGCGATACCAAATGTAGCGAGAGAGAAAGAACTTCACGAGGGGACGAAAGGATGAGGAAACAAAAACAAAGAAAAAAAGCAGGAATGGTGAATGGAAAAGCAAAAATAATTCGGTGCGAACTTGGACAAGAATTCGAACTGATTTCCCGGCAGAATCGGAGCCGGGCGCCTCCACGCAGATTACTACTACAAAATTCACAAACCCCATCACGCGCGCGTAGGCGCTGGCAGAGGTGATGATAACAAAAGAGCGGTGACTCAAGTTATAAACAAATTTCACCCTCTAGACGAAATCTCATCCAATCTTGCAAAAGTATTTGTGCGCGCCATCTCGCGCGTCGACATTTCGGCTTGCGAAAAAAGAACCTGTTTTTAATATTAACAACACTTCAGCGTCGGGTTGATGGGGGGGGAGGGCACCATAGCACCGTGCCCCCATGAATTTCGGTCGTGCCAGAGCTACCACACTTTTTCCTACGTGTCTGAGGCACCAAAAACGTACTTTTGTGCCTATAGACGCCGATTTATATGGCACCAGGTCTTTTTTGCAATGCGCCGCTGAATGCAATCGACCGATTGATTGATTGATATCTCGAAGTTGTTGGTACCCGTGCCAGAGGCACCAATATTTTTGTGCGACACAATTTGTGCCATGGACATTTTGTTCTAGGGAGCGTTTCACAATTTTCAGAAAAAAATTGTTCTAGACGCACTTTCTTGAGGCTGTGCCCCCCCCCCCTGATTCCAGACCCGACGCTGAACAGTCCATATACACATACAATATTGTACACGAGGCGGGGCGTATAGTGCCCAAATATCGCGATAATTACAGAAATGATTTTCGAACAGCTCCCGGAATCAAAGACGTGCAGTACATGACCGGTGTGATGTCGTTGTCGCGCGCTTGCAGATGCTCCAGCCACAGCTCGTGCAGCTTCTCTACCCGGCCCTCCCAGGTCTTCCACAAGTCCGGATGCATCTGCACGCCGATGGTCGTCCCGAACTCCCGGAAGCCCAGTCGCACGGTCGGCGGTCCGATGAACTCACCGGCTAACCACAACTGCTCCACTGCTTGGCCGGCTCGCCGTTTCAGTTGACACGCATAGTCCTCCTCAGGGAAGAAGTGAGCGAGCCAGAGAGCTTCACCTGCATCCAGCGTGTCGTGGGCGGTGTAACGAGATATTCTGGTGGCTACCAGTTCTTGCATGTGGTCGATCTCAGGCTTCAGGTTCTGAATGTAACAACGGAACATGTAACGATTTACGCAGATTTGTATTTGATCTATAGGCTTAAAAACGGCAGAGGAGTTTTTCGGGAAAAAGGAAGCAAGACAAGGCTCGGCGTTCGAATCGACCATTATATATAAAATATTGATTGCAGTAAAAACAAAAGTTATAGGGGTCTGTAATTAATAACCAACGTTTGTCTCGTTAATCTTGTCGATCGAGCTTTTGCACGCCGTAAGAGCTGAATAAAGAAGGCTAATTATAAGCTCCCAGTGAGAACATATTTTCATGCAAAACAACTGATTTTCATGAAATTCAAAGTACCCAGCTGTCGATTTGACGACGAGACGGTACGGTACGAGCAATAGTGTTGAATTTTCTAGATGCACAATGAAGTTCACTGTAGTGTGAATATCTGTTGTAAGGGTGAACCAAAAGCCGGTTAAGGCTGATCACAACAGGAAAACAATGGACTGCAAAAATTAAAATTAGTTGAGAAATTAGTTAACTTATGGTTTTTAGTCCAACTAAAGTTTAATTTTTAAGGTTCTGTACAAAGTTTAGTCTCTTTTAGGGACTTGAATAATTTTTAAGAGTTAAATCATTAGTGACTTAAACTTTCAGTCTTTTCTCTCAGAAACTAAAAGAGACAAAACTGCAAAATTAAACATTATAATTTTTGCTTTAGTTTTTTTCTCAGCTAAGTTTAGTTTTGACATTCCTAGAACTTTCAAGGCAAAGAGTTAACAGGCAGAGCGGGAAGGAAAAGAAAGGAAACGGCGCAGCTTCAGCACGACGCACATGCCTCTTGCTCCCACTGTGATTTTTCCCTCGTTCCCAGTCCGTCAAAATCAGGCACAAAACTCTTCGCCGTCTCCTGCAGCAGCATGTATATAGTCAGACCGTCGAACGTGTCCAGACCGCCTTCCGCTGTGGTCAACGGTCGCGACAGATCGATCGACATCTTCCAATACATTCGATTCCCGTCCGGCGCGCAGAACTTCCAATGCACCGCACGGGCCATTTCAATCGCCCACTGATTATACCGCGGCTCCTTCACAGCTAAGCTCATCCGATTCAGAGCGAACATCCATTTGGTGAGGTAGTGAAAGTACTGTCCGTCACCGGACATTCCAGGGCCTTCCTCGTCGGGCTTGCCGATGCGAAGACCGCCCAACAACGGCTGTTCCGGTGGGGAATTTCCCAGCCGGGCAGCACCTCCGTCGCGGGTTTTCCCCAGGGTATCGTGTACGGCGGAGATGAGGTTCTTGGCTTGGGTGCAGTACTGTGCCTCGCCAGTCTCCTTGAAGAGAGTCAGGTAGTTGCAGACTCCGTAGGCGTCCGTCCAGAGGTACCGGGATTCACTGTGGGAGAACGGTTTCGGCTGCCAGTCCTTGTCGGTGTAAGCGCCGTAAACCTCCGTCATGATCTGCTTGAATTGCTCGAGTTTTCGGGCCATGCCGATGAGACACAGGGTAGGATATGTCGATTGAAGACGTTTCGAGGGGAAAAGTTAGACGTTTTAAGGAGTTACTGCTGAAGTAGTACAAACGGAGCCGGATCCGCGTAGAGTTACTGTTATTCAACACTTACGATTTGTGTATCGTACCGTGCGGGGAGGAACTCCGCAGTAGGGAGGGATATACACGCGTGGCCACAATATAGCGCTAACCGAACCAAGCCATTTAACTCGTTCGGTATGCGCTGACCGAGGTAAATGGCCTGAATCGGTTAGCCCTACTTTGTGGCCACATGTGGTGCCTGGTGAACCATCTGCGCATTCTCGCATCGTACCAGTACACGGCACCTTCACCCGCGGTGCGTTTCAGCGGCGGATTGAGGTCAGCCCAGAGGGGATAAAAAGCTTGCTGGAGGGGTGGCAAACAAATTTTGTCCTCCCCCTCGCCGGGCCGAGGGGAGGGGCAAGTTTTAATTTGCAAAAAGCCAAACATTTTTTGCATCCCCCCTCTCCAAAGTCGTTTTGAATCCCCCTGGGGGGGGGTCAGCCCGGTCGGCTCAACGTTGAATCCGCCACTGGTACGTTTACATTCCTCACATTTGTACAACGTCCGCCCACACTTTCACGAACCAATCAATATTCGCACGTTCGGGTGCGTCTTTTTACGTTGCTGCGTGCTACGTGCGGTATGATTCTGTCGACACGCTCGCCTCGCTCAATCTGGGAGCCTGTAAATCAAACGCAGGCGCAAGAAGAGATGGGAGACTGGAAAATGAAATAAGAATGCTGAGGCAAGGCTCTGACTGTAAAATTTGCGAAATTTTACAAGGAATATTCACTTTTCACTTTTCACTTATTATTATTATTATTATTATTATTATTATTATT
>LRSR01003989.1:0-14065 GCA_001579985.1 Hypsibius dujardini
CCAAAGGTCTGTTACAACTGAGCAAAGCGGGCTTGTTTTCTCCTTTCTTATTGCCGAATGCTAAAAGAGAGAGACGACCGTGGGTCCTGTCGCGTTGTTTTACGTTTTCCAAAAAATGTTGGATGAACTTTTTTTAATTATCAGATATCCTATTTCTATACTCTGCTAATTAGTTTGACATTGGCATGCTTGTTTAGCTATTGTATGGTCATCTCTGTTTCGCAGATCAGTAATAATGGAAACCTACCAGTTTAATGGTGCTTTGAACCGTTTCCGAGGTGGCGCCCTGCAGAGCGGTCAGCAGGGCGGCCCTGAAAGTTAAAAAACCAGCGTGAGAATGACAGTTGAGCGAAAAGCAAATACATATAATAGGTTAAGAAAGCTATAAAGGAACAATAGATTAGAGATTACCGATAAGAGAGACTAAAGAAATACACACAGACAGACAGACAGACAAACAGACAGACAGACAGACAGACAAGACACAGACAGACAGACAGACAGCCAGATAGACAGACAGACAGACAGACAGACAGACAGGCAAACATACTTTAGACAATCTTCGTAGTATCTCGGCTCATGCGAATCCAGATTCAGCAAATATTCAACTGCACGACTGGATTCCCCGAAGGCCACTAAATCCTGGACACAACGCCGAAGGCAATCCAATCGACCCAAGCTTCCTCTCGCACATTTCAAGGTGCTGTCAGCGACATCGAAATGTAGTTCCTAACATAAAAGCAATGCATAAAAACATATCCGCTGATCTCAGTCTTAAAGGTCTCACCTTGAGTGCCTCCTTGTTCAAAAGGAAGCTGCAGTCAGAATGGTTGACAGTTTCTCGAAGAACACTTTTGGTCCACGGCATGGCTCTCATACAAGCCTTCCAGAAGTGATAGTCACTCTCATCACCCAGCAGCAAAGCCGATGCAAGGCAACGGTCAATCAACGGCATCTGCTCCAGATTGGAAGACTGCAGGAAATTGGCGATGCCTTCGCCGATTACTTTGCGGTCAGACAGGATACCGGAATACTGGCCCAAGAGTACACTGGACTTGGCTTTCCAGAGAGCTTCGTGCGACAGTAGATACGCGCTGCTTACACGATCCAACAAAGCCTCCCGATTTATTGCCGAAGAGCAGCTGTGGAAGTTCCGAAAATCGAAGATGCGAATTGTTCCGTCGGTGCAACAAAGTGCCAGATGGGTTCCGGACACCCAGTCGAGAGACGTTACTTTAAACTGTTTTGGCTTGAGTTGATTGATCAATTCCATCTGAAAAACGACAACAAAATGTGAATAGAGACCAAAACGTGAATGAGGCTTTTAGGTACAGTAAAAAGTTCATTCTAATTGAGAGTCACTCTATACCGTCTCAATTTCCCAAACATCCAAACCGTCGTTGAAGAGCACCGCAGCCCACATCGTTCTCTCCTTGGGTGAGAACTTGATGCTTTTAATCCAGCCGCGATTAAGATTTTTCGTCTCCGCCATGCTCTCACTGGGAATCCATTTGATCAAGCTCCCATCCACGTCGCCCATCACAATCTTATTCCGCTTCCGACACATTGCCGTAATGTGACCTGCAACGAAAAAATGGATTCAGACAATCTTCACATGAATATCGAATGAATAAATAAGTAGAATCTACTTTTTCCCTATCCAGTCGATAATGAATAAACAAGTTTAGGATCTTACCGATGGTGGTCTGCGTGGCAAAAACTGACGTCTTATCTTCATGCACTATATTCCCCTTCACCTTGTACGCCTGGAACAGTCCATTCAGATCGACAAACAGGATCAGGTCCTGTCGCGTCACTCCCCCGCCCATATCGGTTCCGACCACTCGCACCCACTGCAACACATTACACAAAAAGAGTTGAGCAGGGAAGGGCAGGCAGACAGATAAACAAAAAGACACGCGGGCCGGCAGACAGACAGGCGAACAAACCGAACGACAGGCGAACAAACCGAACGACAGGCGAACAAACCGAACGACAGGCGCACAAACCGAACGACAGGCGAACAAACCGAACGACAGGCGCACAAACCTAACAACAGGCGGAAAAAACCGAACGACAGGCGAACAAACCGAATGACACGCGAACAAACCGAACGAAAGGCGAACAAACCGAACGACTGACCTCAGCTGCTGTAGCCTGCGGTACGGCCCTCGTTCGATGCCAGACCAGTTTCCGCCCATCGGCGATGCTCCACACTTCCGGCACACCGTTCTTGAAAGTGATAACGAAATGCTCCTTCGTTGGAGAAACCTTGACCGTTCGAATTGGCGACTCATCAGATGGGCTTTTGCGAATCGAACGAACCGCTCCCGTGATGATGTTTAATATGGAAACCTCGCTCTTGACAAGGGCAGTGGGCGTGGTCGTGTTCGGGTAGTGGAAGACGAGGAGTAGGTCTTCTGTAATCCACTTCAAGCCTTGAACAGCGTTGTTCTGAATGAAGTACTCTCTGCCCACATCGTTCGTAGACAGATTGTAGAGTTGGACATTGCCTTTGCCAGATCCGACGGCCAAAAATTGGCTCCGATCGGGATTTGAAGGGCGCGGTCCCGCTTGAAGAATCAAAGGAGCGGCTGGAAGCGGTGTCAGGGAATGTGTCAAATTCAACCGAAACGCTGAAAACAAACCCCAAAAAATCCCAACTTATACAAAACAAAAAACACCACACATTTAGGAAAAAACTTCCTTTGCTTCCATTTCAAACAAACAATGCTCACATTTTGCGGAAGATTCAGCTGATTTAGAAGCCCCGGAGTGCAGAGACCAGACCAGGACTCTCCCGTCGTTCATCAAGATCGAGCACTTCGCCTCCCCAACCGGATCAATAACAAACCCATAGGGCTTGCACTGCTTCATCAATCGCGTGGACTCCGACTGCGGCACTGTTTCGTATCGCTTGCGATCCACGGCATGTCGGAAACTGAGGCAACCGTTGGTGTGTAGACAGAAAAATCCATCCTTCTGCCGCAATGGAAGAATGGAGAGCAAATCTGCACTCGCCTTGTCGATGGTAATGGTGCGGTACGGGCAGAGGTAGCGGAGGCTGACCAGGACAATTTGGCGCGGATACACAGCCACTAGGACGTCGTGTACGCTACGATGAAAAAATATTTCCGCAACGAGGTTGGGATCATCCAGAGCCACTGTTGATGCAGTTGGAGTACTGCGGTAGAGGAATCGTGCGGCTCGTCGTCGGACGTCACTGCGTAAAGAGGTCGGAGATTGGTTGAGATCCTTCGGAAGAGGTCCATTGTTAGGAGCGGATTGGTCGGTTTTGCCGTTAGGGTGCCATGCTACCCTTCGAAGTTCGCTGTTCGAAGCTCGGAATAGGGTAAAATCGTTTTGCATCCAGACCCCGTCGGGTGCAATAACTAGACAACCGACAACGCAATGATATAAGATGCGAACAGACAGGAGTCGATGCACTATTGCTAAAACGCAACTCACAAAGCACTCGATCAGCTTGATGTGGGTCCAAGTCGAACGACTCAAGATGGTCGACCCTCTGATAGGTCTTGCGCCAAATTATTGTCCCGGTCGAGGCGTTCCATAGCACAAGATTGGAGCCTGGATGGAGGACGAGCAGCATGTCTTGAGTGGCGTCTTGATGCCAGTGCCAAGCCATGTCTGGAAACGAATGTGACCAATGGGTTAAAAGAAAGCCAAGCAAAGTTCTGAAACTACCCTGATAGCACATATAAACCAAAACTGAAACATATCAATGAACTGACCACAAATTGGCGCATCCGAATCACTGAATCTTGACTGAGCCGTGCCCTTGTAGACATCATAGACGACCAAATTGCCACGAATATCTGCGGAAGCCAGGCGAAGGCTGTATGGTTGCCTCGGACCGTGGCAGTAGTTTTCCCTTGCCCACTTCACCTGTAGAAAGGAAATTAAGAATGGAGAATCAACGTGGAGAAAAGTGGCAAACAGAAGATGTTACCGTGAGCATGAGACAGTCAATCGATCAGCTGTTACTAAAATAACTACCAATATAACGCACGCCTTTTGTGCAGCGAACCAAAATCAAGCAAAACCAACAAGAATATTTTAAATTAGTGCCAGTTTTAAGTTGTTCCAACCGTTTTGTAATCAAACTACATAAACTAATATCAACGCGACTAGAGACGCTTCTTTTGCAAGAGAGATACCCAATCCATAAGTAACATGACAGACCAATCAAAGAATCGACCTATCAGGACATGAACGGTATACAAAATAGACAATAATGCAATCAATCTATGGGATGAGATGGAAACTTACATGGGAAACCAGATGCTGATGATGGTCCAATGTTTGCACTTTCGTCATAGAATGCGCGTCTATCACAACCACCAATGATTGGCAGCCATACGCGATAAATCCCTGCCATCCCCTAAAATGAGGAAAAAGTACAAAATGTCAAGACATCAATTGACATCAAGAATCCAAATAAACACAGAAGTACCAATCGAAAGCCCCTTCATTGTGAGCATTCAAACTGCCTGCAAGCGCAGTGGGACAAATGGCCAATGTCCCCGCATTCTCACACTGCACGGGCGGATTTGTTGGAGACGGCGAATTGGGTAGGATCCGTATGCCCGGACTGACGGGAGCGGATCGGGAAGAGGTGTCGATGAGAGAAGGCACTTCAGGGGTTGCTGTCTCCGCTGAATTTTCCGATTCAGATGACGCTGAAAGTGAGGGTTTGGTTGGAATGGCACCTTGGTCGGCAGTGCTATAACTCATTCTAAATAGTCGTAAGAATTTTTCAGGAGGATCTGGAAAAGGGATTTTCAAAAAAAAGGAGCAGCAGCTGCCTGTAAAATAAAAAATGTGTACGAAGTTCTACTTCAGTACATGCAAACTGTAAACACAACAGGTGGCAAAATTCGAGTGTGGGGGAGGGCCGCCCCCTAAGCCCCTTGTCCCTCCTCCAACGCCCCAACTGTATGACCAGATACATCATACTAAAGTATGACAGCCGCACCGCGCCGCTTAAAAAACTGCGAATTGTCTGCCGCACCGCGCCGCCGCGTTACTCCGCTTTTGGTGAGATCTTAATATTTTCGTCCATTATTATTATCTCGTTTATTTGGATGTGGATTCCTTTCGTTTATTGTTGTTTAATCAGAATTCTTTATCACTCCTTGCTGTTACAGATCTATATTCTCATGTTTTCTACAGTAAATAGAAACACATTAATTTGCCGCCTCGTGCCGCGCCGCTCCGAAATTTCGGGCGGTGCTGCCGCTTGCCGCGTGAAATTTAGTTCTGTGAATGCCGATTGATGCCGCGCCCCGTAAAATATCAGACTATTTTCCCGTTGCCGCGTCTGAAAAGTCACGCGGAGTGATACTTCTAAATCATACAGTACCGTACTCGTACAACAGATGGATCGGTAATGTGCGGTAATTTTTTTGATCGTGCCACATCGGTGGGAAAAAAAACAAGGGAAGCTGTGATTTCATTGATCGATCTTAAATACTGTCAACAGTGGTACGAGGAGAGGACTAGGGGTGCCTCAGTGTCCAGCGTTGCTTCTAGTTATAGTACATGTAGTTGGAACAGCAGAAGCCGTCAGCGTCAAAGTAGAAGGAAACAAGGAACATTATCTATTGAAGGCGTCAGTTTCCACAGTTTTGAGCAGCGTCCTCAGGCCAGACATCTTCTTGAGGCAGTTCCCGTCCGTCCGTCTGCTCCCCTTCCGGCTCGGGCGACCTCTCTCGCGGCTGATAGTGAAATATCTTCTTCATCATCTCCAAATGGACCAATTCCGAGCTAATTGAAGCAGTCGGTTCTCGGATCGTCTGGGAGAGGCCTCGTAAATTCATCTCGGACAGCGGGACGGGTGCGGCTTCACCAGTGGAAGACGACGAGGGATCCCTGGACTCTCCGTCGCCACTGCTTCGTCGCGATGACGAACGGGGAGATTCTTCGTACTTGGGGAGCTCATCCGTGGGGGCACTTGCTGCTGCTTCTACGGGAGGTCGGTGTCGCCTGAAGTAGTCCTGCAACGAGGTAGGAGCTCGTACCAAAGGTCGTAAAGAGAACGCGGAAGGATGAAAATGTCCTTTAATCAATTAATCAATCGATCGCGCAAAGATGAAAATGTCCTTCAATCAATTAATCAATCGATCGCGCAGAGATGAAAATGTCCTTCAATCAATTGATCAATCTATCGCTCCATCAATCCATCAGTCGATCGTGCGATCGTTGTGAGACAGTACGAGAGACAAAGCTTTATGGAAAAATGTTCTTTCCAATCAACGAACCTTACCTTCATGCGATCCATCTCTGTCGGTTTGCGACCGGCTGACTTTTCCTTCGGAATCCAATTCATTTTCGATATTGAGTATAAAGTGACAAAATAGTGCAATCAAGCTAATTTAATCATTGAATAGTTTCCCTCGTATCGATCGAAATGCAACGTTCGCAGTGCAGAAACAGCTGATCGATTCGCTTTGTGTTTACTAGGTGGCCGAGTTACCAGTCAAACATCGTAGTGTCTTTGCTCTTTACTACGTGTTCGTCTTTTTCCCACTTCTACAATATTTCTCTGTGGTCTTAAAAAAGTTGATCCCGTTTATTTTTCTTAGTGAAATTTGCATTAGAACTACGAAATTTTGGAGTGGAATATCGTTTGTGGAACGGCCGGAAAAATGGCACGCGCTCGGCATATCCATGTCATGCTGAGCGAGGTGAACATCATCAGTGCTGCCATGAAGAGAGTGCATCGCTGGAATCAGGTAAACCGTCATTGCTTGCAATCAGACTGGGATTTTCTAATGGGAAATTGAATGGGCTTGTGTTTTGTTGCGCAGCAGGAAGATCGGAATCAGCTACTGGAGAAGATATTGACGCTGAAACAGATACTCAGCACAGCAGATGGTACACGCATTGCAGTAGCCCTAATTGCTCAAATGGATGATCATTTTATATGGAAGTTTTTGCAGATCTCGATCAAATTGATGCTAAAACCTTTCTACTGCCGTTCTTGGATATCATTCGGGCAGAGGAGACTAGTGCCGTGATTACGAAGTTAGCGTTAGCCACCATCGACAAAGTGATCAGCCTGAAAATGTTAGGTAAATGCCCATTTGCTTGATTGATTGAGTTGCTAATATTCTGAATGTTTACTAATACCACTGATTGATTGATTGATTGATCGAATTGTATTGGTTGTTCGGACTGACTGAAGAAATTAGATAGAACCTTCGTCCCTGGCTGATTTAGTAAATCTATCGCGTAGAAGGATTACATTACAACTTTTCAAATTTTTGTGCTGCACGAAATTGACTCACTTTGTTCGATAACGAAAAACGACTTCTGTTTTCTTTCTTTTTGTTTGATAGATGAATGGATTGATTGATTGATTGATTCAGTTCTTTGCCAGTTGATGTTTGCTATTCGTGACGTGGAAGCAGAACGACGCATAACTATGTACGCTGATTTAGAAACGAGGACCAAAGAGGAGATTGCAGCCGCTGTTGACATCATCTCGGATGCTGTGACTCATACTCGTTTCGTCGGATCTGATCCCGCTTCGGACGAAGGAGTGCTCATGAGCATAATACACGTACGTGGGTGCCGCCGATGTGTTCTAGATGTGGAAGTGGTAAAATCGCGCTTCTCACATCAGCATATAAGTAGCTTTTGTATGTTTTTGACAGATCCTCAAGGATCTGCTTGTTAGTACTCCCGGCAATCTGCTGACTAATGAATCGGTCTGCGAGATTGCTGGCTCCCTTTTCCGGATGTGCTTGGAGCCGAGATTGTCGGGTTCGTCCATGGTTGCAGTGTGCGGGCTTGGGTGAAATGAAATGAATTGGATTGTCGCAATCTTTTACAGAGCTCCTGCGAAAAATTTGCGATACCTTCTTGGTAGAAGTCATTCAGCACATCTTCACGAGATTGCCAGAATTTACTGAGAGCCAGCGCGACATAAAAAGAACTGTCAAAAAGGTACGATATCGGGATGAGCAGTCAGATGAGTAGGAACCTTCGAGATGCTGCTTCGGCTGACTCACTTAGACAGAGTTAGAGAATAGCCAGAGGTCTACAAAAAATCCAATTTTGTGCAGTTACATCGGCTCATCAAGCGGAAAGCCCCAAGACCACCGTCCCCAACTGTTATCGCGCTGGAAACTCTCGATGCACCTCCCGTAGCGGAATCGGCTGAACCAGCACCCGAATCCCTGTCACCCGCAAACGCAGGAGCAACTGAGATGACCAGCCCAGACGGAGCATGCCTTTCCAAAGCGGACGATGAGTCTCCAGTGGACCTCACCAAACCGATAATCGGATTGACAGACGGCGGTAGCGCAGCTTTTGTTGGTCCGTCTCTCGAAACACCCCCTGCCGTTCCCGTGTGGAGTCCAGCCGAAGCAATGACGGCGTCGGATTTAGAGACAAGCGAGGATGAGGAGGAGACACCTGAAGCTGTGGCTGAGAAGGAGAACGCCGACAAAGTGACGGCGGAAAGAAGGGAATTCATCAACGACAAGGGGGTCAAGTTCCGGGCTGCCATTCCGAAAAATGACGGTAAAGCTTGAAGGACATGAGGATGTTATTTGTAATCTGCATTTTAAGTCCATCTTTATGTTCGATAGAAAACGGAGCATACATTCCATACGGACTTCCGGCACTGCAGGAGGTCCTTCGGTTCATGACCACATTGATCCATCCTTACGACAAGTAATGCTAGTTTTGATGCCGCGCTAATCCTAATTCTCCATTCTAGTTTAATTAATACTTTTTAGAAACCCGGAGAACAACTTAAATTTGGGCTTGCAACTGCTGGGCACGGTGATGGAGACTGCGGCACGTGCGCTCCCGAAATACGCCACTTTGATGTCGCTTATTGAAAACGATCTCTGCCGTAATCTAATATTTGTGAGTACTCTCGATTGCGGGATCAATTTATATGTTTTACTTTTTTTTCTGTTTGTGTTTGTCTGTCTGTCCTTCGGTATGTTGATGAGTCGAATCGCTTTGCAGTAATGGGTCTTGTCTTAAATTTGCAGCTTCTTCAAAATGAGAGACTCTCAATCTTTACGTTAGCACTGCAGCTGGCTTTCTACGTGTTTGAAGCGATGCGCGGACATTTGAAACTACAGCTTGAGGTGGGGGAAAATCTTGTATGATCTGCATGCGTAAATCGAAGCTTTTCTACCATTTTATTTGCCTTCTCCGTAGATGTTTCTCACAACTCTGATGAACGTAGTGTCCAGTGAAGCCCCGAAGGTCACGCTCGAGCACAAGGAAGCTGCGCTCGACATGGTGCTGCGTTTCTGGAGGCTGCCGGATTTCGTGTCAGAGTTATACCTCAATTATGACTGTGATATGTACTGCAGCAACCTGTTCGAAGACCTGACGAAGTTGCTGTCGAAGGTGTGCCAGTGAGAAATCTCTGTTGATCTGTGCGGTTAAACACGTGAAACGCCTGTTCGGTTTCAGAACGCTTTCCCGGTCAATGGACTCAACACTGTCCATCTCTACGCGTTGGATTGTCTGCTGACCGCAATCGACTCGATCGAGAAGAACTGTCAGAAACTGGCGCAGGGTGCAGAGCCCTACCGCAAAGAGGACATTGTCAGCAGGGCTGAATACCAGCAGATACGACTCCGCAAGAGGGTAGGCAGTTAACTCCCTACCAGTTAGGCAGTGAATTTCCTGCTTTGTGAGAATGAAGGTTCACTTTATGGTATTGTCTTAGCACTGGACAATCGGAACGGAACAATTCAACATCAAACCGGCCAAGGGCCTTGAGTATCTGCAAAAGAATCTCTTGTTGAAAGACCCTCTCGAAATTACGGAAGTGGTTACGTTCCTTCGAGAGAATCACCGCCTCGACAAGGCTATGATCGCAGATTTATTGGGCAACCGCAAGAACACGCAGATATTGATTGGCTATGTCAAGTGAGCTGCTACAGTCAACGACAAGATTGAGTACACTGGAGGGTCCGGGGTATGGGCAAAAGGGGCGGAGTAGGGGGTGGCATGTTTGAAAATGGAACAAAGCAGGAACAAAGCAACCACTGCAGGTCAGGTGGTTGATTGTTCGGTTGTTTGAAAACCACCCCCTGCCCCGCCTCTTTTGCCCATTCCCCGGACCCTCCATTGTACTCAATCTTGTCGTTGACAGTACAGTACCACGTCGCCTCGAGGGTGGTGTTTATTTGTAATTTTTTTAAAGATATGTTAAAGAACCGAAAAAACTATTAACGACTTTTGATTTTAAATAAAAATATTTAAATACAAAAACACGATTTTTGAATGAATAAAGTTTACACGTGTTTTGTGTTCCTTTCAGATCTTTTAAATTTTCTGGCAAACGAATCGACGAAGCGCTCCGAGAATACCTCGAAGCATTCCGGCTGCCGGGCGAGTCGCCCTTGGTGGCGCACTTCATGGAGCACTTTGCATCCAACTGGCACGTCAGCAACAAGACTCCATTCCGGCACCAGGACTGCGCTTTCACGCTGGCATACGCTATCCTCATGCTCAACACCGACCTCCACACCAAAAAGGGCGGAAAGCTGCACAAGCAAATGACGATTGATGAATTTAAAAAGATGGTCAAGGGCATCAACTACGACAAGGCCGTCACGTACGGGCCGGAGGTCTCCCTGGATTTGGATCCGCAGTTTCTGGAGACGCTATATGAGGCTATCAGCAAGGAGGAGATCATCATGCCTGCGGAACACATCGGCTTGGTGAAGGAGATGTATGACTGGAAGGTGCTTCTGCGGCGAAGTCTCAATCAGCGATACGATTTCGGGAAACCGGGAATCCTGGATGCGGATATATTTGCGCAGCTTTGGGGTCCCACGGTGGCGGCCCTGTCGTATGCCTTTGACAAGACGGTGGATGATTATGTGATCCGCAAGTCGATCATTGGCTTCAAGAAATGTGCGGTGATTGCAGCATCCTCACGCGTCATGTCTTCGGTAAGGACTGCTATAATTTAAATAAAGATTTAAATAAAGATTTAAATGAAGATTTAAATGAAGATTTAAATGAAGATTTAAATGAAGATTTTGATTGTTTAGCAAATTAACCATTTAATGTAAATGAAACCGAGTTGTAATACAATGCACGTATATGTTTTGTCACTTTCGTGAATCGCGATATTAGTCAAATGAAATGCTCCTTAATATGTAATATAATGGGTGTGATCTCGTTAAATGAAGTTAAGGGAAATGTTAGTTCTGGAACTGGTTCTAATGAAATGACGAAAGAATGAATCACTCTGGATTTAAAACAAAATACAAATATTTTTAGTTGGAAGGAAAAATATTTTTCAGTTGGAAGAGAAGCAACTTCACGTTTTGACTAGTTTAGATAAATATATTTCATTGTTAAAACATAGATACGCTTTTCTGATGGATCGAGTTGTTTTCAATTTCTAAATCGGTAACGTATCCAAATGTTCTAGTGTTTATTTTACACTTCTCCGACATTTTGTATGTTATAGGAGGTATTTGACAATATCATCATCACGCTCTGCAAATTCTCGACCCTCCAAAATTCGTACGAATCCTCATCCACCGTGGCTGTCATCTTCGGCCAAAACATGAAGGCCCAGCTCGCCACGAAGACCGTCTTCAGTCTCGCGCATCGGCACGGCGATATCCTGCGCGAGGGATGGAAAAACATTGTGGAGTGCATTGTTCAACTATTCCGAGCTCGCCTGTTGCCGGAGGATTTCACGCAAGGCGAAGATTTCGTCAAAGGTCTCGTCCCGTTGTTGTACGACGAACCCGCACCACTGCGGCAGGAGAGCGGACTCTTCAGTGCATTGGTCAGCTACATCACCTCGGACTCTGGGAGTAAGAGCTCAACGACGTTGCACGAGGAGAACGAATACCGAAAAATGGCTCGCGCCTGTGTCGACGAGTGCGAAATTATTGATCTGGTCAAGGACAGCAAATTCCTGCAGATTCAGTCGCTGAAGGAGTTCCTCGGAGCGTTAATGTCTTCCAATCGCAGCAGCAATCAACGGCAGCCAGATGGCGGCGGGGGGTTGACGTTGTTTGCGGAGGAACAGTCGGCGACAATTTGTCTGGAACTGTTGGTGAGGGTGCTAATTGAGAATCGGGATCGACTGGGAGAGCAAGGAATGAAGTTTTGGCCGGTCGTTCATGAATACCTCTACACGATACTGCTTCAGGTTAGTTAAACACGCGAATAGCAGAGCATGCATGATATTCGCATTCTTCCAGGAGAAACGAATTTTAGAAATATGGCATTTTATTTTAACAATTTTTTATGTAGGAGGGCAAGAATGAACTGCCATTCCGGATTGAGCGCGCTGTCGTTGGACTACTCCGATTAGCCGTTCGATTTCTGCGAAGGCACGACACCGAGGTCCAGCAGGATATTATGCGATCCCTGCGGTTGCTGCTGGGACTTCGTTCGCAGTTTTTCTTCCGGCTTGCACGTCAAATTGCGTTTGCACTCTACCAGTTGTTCCAAGCTAATGCGTCATCAAGTATCAAATCCAGAGAAGACTGGAAGTTGCTGTTCACCCTTCTGGAGTGCTCTGGCGCCGGTATGTTAGACTGGATGGCTGATTAGTTAATTGGCTAATATTTAGGCCTTTTTTAATAATGGATTGAACAGTACTTCAAAATGATATCCATTAATCCGTTAAGAAATTATTGATGGGCGAAATCGATGTTCTATTTTTAGGAATTCGACTTCCCGCTGCCGTAGCAAAAGACTTGCCGCGCTCCGAGAGTCAGCCCATCGGAGTGAACCACCCCGACGTGGATCCCGATCGAGGATACACTTCCGACGGCGAAATTCCCGAGGGTCAAGCCGTAAGTCCCGCCGGCAGTGGCACGTGGTTGATGGTGGGCAAGGAAGGAGAAGTGGTCGAGACTGCGGGAAACAATGGCGACGCGTACGCTCTCTCGTTTGCCTACGAGTTTTATCATCACGACATGGACGCCTTCTTTTCCGCCATCGATTCCCTGCACTTTCTCATTCGGGAGACCGGGCAGATCACGCCGGAAAATATTCCCTCGATGGTGCACTGTCTGTGTGTGTTTGCGGAGGCCAGCATGAACGGTAGCAACGGGGTGATCCAGCGAGTGCAAGCGGCGGCGTTGAAACGGAGCGATGGAAAGGCGGCACAGCAGAGGCTGCTGGAGCGCAAGGTACCGCATCAGAAGACAAATTCTACTCCGTCAAGTCCGTCGGAGGAGGAAAATCAGCAGCAATTGATGAACGCCAAGTACCAACAACGTTCAAATCAGGTTCGAATCTCATGCTACTCGTACATTACACAAATGGCCATAATTTTGGGTGGCAGATTTAAGCCAAAAAATGTGGTCCGAGTTCGAGTCGAATTAAGTCACCGCGCGCACTTGCTCTTGACCACAGCTGACCCTTCAGCCTTTGCTCAATTGATCGATTGATTGAACTTGTTTATTTTGGCGGAATTTAGAGCAGCTTGCTCAATCTAATTTTTTCGCTGAACCGGGAATTAAATTAAAGATTCAGGAGAAAGGAGTAGCTCAAACTCAGACCACCCTGATGGCTCGAACTCTACCACCCAGATTTTTTGCCATATGTGTACTCTACCCGTTCATCGTTTCGTTGTATTCGTGTCCTCCGTCAGTTCGGCCTGTACATTGTTGTAAGATTGGATTTCGTATGTTCCTTTTTTTTCAGATCCTGGATCTGATGTTGATTCTGCACGGCAGAACGTTGTCCTTATGCCGTGGCACGAAATTTGAAGCCACGCTCTGGAGCGATGTGTGGTGTCACCTGCTACGTGGAATCGCAAGGATATGCTGCGACAACCGAAAGGGCGTCCGCATGGACGGTCTGAATTACCTCCATCGGGCGCTTTTAATTGAGGATCTCAAAACGCTTTCTCCGTCTGAATGGGAGGACTGTTTGCACAAGGTTAGTTATTGTTATCTTAAGAGTTTTCCTGTAGACTTTTTGGCAACATTACTTTGATTCGACTTCATTTTCGTTGCCGTACTGTTTGCAGGTTCTATTCCCTCTGCTGAGCAGTCTACGTCAAAGTGTTCCAGCACCT
>LRSR01003993.1:0-19023 GCA_001579985.1 Hypsibius dujardini
CTGTGTCTGTGTCTGTGTGTTCTTGTCTGTGTCTGCGTGCATTGTTGCCGCGCTTGGTTTGGGATTTTACAGTTTCCAATGACCGAGTACTTTTTTTACAGATCTTTCACATCGCGATAGTGCTCCCTAAATTGCCCGCCACTTTCCCCAGAAGGGTGGTGTTATCACTTTTCAAACACATGGAATACGAATGATGGAATCGGCCTTATTCTAGTAGCGATTCTTTGTTAAATGCGGAACTCAATGACGTTTTTCATGTTTCGTTTTCTGTTTATCGCTAAAATTATTATTTTTATTTTTGCTGCATTGTAAAAGATTTAAAACAAAACCTGAATGGCCAGAAAAAAGCCAGTTGATGTGGCACACAGACGCCGGCATTCGCAAGGGTACCTGGCACAGGCGCAGACACAGATACAAACACAAACACAGACAGACAGACAGACAAATAGGCAGACAGGCAGACAGGCAGACAGACAGACAGACAGACAGATAGACAGACAGACAGACAGACAGACAGGCAGACAGGCAGGCAGGCAGGCAGACAGGCAGACAGACAGGCAGACAAATAGGCAGACAGGCAGGCAGACAGGGAGACAGACAGACAGACATGCGGGCGGACAGACCGACAGACAGACAAGCATATTGAAGGACAAGCAGACAGACACATACCTCCATGAAACACAATAGCAGGCAGCATTTACAATGTTCTTCATGGCCAGCGGTTAACATCAAGCAGGCTTTTTGTCTATGAACTTCGAATGAGGCTGCCACACATTCACGCTGCGTCGCTAAAGGATCCGGATGTGGTCAACACGTGTCTCAAATCTAAACTTAGAACATCTTTGCCGGCGTCTTCAAAAGTTCAGTTCAACCTTCAGAGGCAGATACTAAATACAGAGCTGTACTTAGTATGCATGCAGTTGTAGCAGCATACTGTAGGTCATAGTAACGCGCGTAATGTTTGCGATGGATGTAAATCAGACAGATAAGCTGCAAACTGGCCATAGCCGCCGGCACAGACTATGACCAGGATGGCAGCAGGGAAAGGCACGGAACGGAGGGGAAAAATTGATCGTCATCTGCCCATCGCTCATACGTCAACTTCTCCGGTCTCTCTGTGCACTGCTTGCCATACCCTAATCCTTACGATGTCTGTCTGTCTGACAAAGTCTGACTCTCATGTACGTGGGAGTGAGACGCGAGAGAAGGAGATTTTCAAGAGCACATGCGGAGGCTCTTCTGCCTGAAAATTACTTTCAGGGAGGAACCAGCATTCACTTTTCTTTTACATGTTTTACTTTTTCGCGCTTTGACTCCTCAATTGAAGCGGTTGTCTGACGCAGTATGAAGAGTCGCTTTTAATTGGAAATATTTCGCACTATAACTATGCCAGACATGTGGACCATTTCATGTCTGCTTTTTGTGGTTTCTATTTCTTTCGCCGGGATCGTGTCCGGGGAGGTCTTCACCGCCATGGCCGACGTGGAGGAACTGTTGGAGTCGGAGAAAGAGGTGGTGGAGACGCTGGAGGCCTACCTGTTTGCTGAGGAAATTCGACTGGAAAAAATACGACGGTAAGAATGTTCGAATTGAAAACAATTCAGATGAATACATGTATGTCCTATAATAATAATATAATGATTAATTGCGAAACAGTGGCTTAATAATCAATCTCGTGTGTTTTGTTGAAGGTTCACCAACGAGTTCAAAGACCTGTACGCGAAGGCCAGCAACGATCTGGAATCATTCATCTCGCACCCGGTAAATACATATTTGTTTGTGAAACGGCTGACTTCCGACTGGAAGGAAGCGGAGGATGTGCTGAACCAGCAGTTAGGACGCGGTAAGACGGTCGTTGCTCTAGCTAAGTACCATCAAGACATTAAGACATGTTCACAAGCGCAGTCGTCGATGCATTAGCTGACACTCATAAAACACAGACACAGACACAGACACAGACACAGACACAGACACAGACACAGACACAGACACAGACACAGACACAGACACAGACACAGACACAGGCAGACACAGATACAGACGGAGGCACAGACAGACACAGACAGACATAGACAGACACAGACCGACATAGACAACAGGCTGTATTACCCTATATTCGCATCTTGTTGTTTCATAGAGTACCTCGAAATTATTTACAAAATGCGGAGCAACATGCCTTTCCCGACGGATGAAGACCTGACCGGTGTGGCCATCGCCTTGTCCCGTCTGCAAGACACCTACCGCATCGATTCCGACCACATCGCCAAGGGCAAAATCAAGGGAGTTTCCAAATCGCCCCAACTCTCTCCGAGTGAATGCTTCGAATTGGGCAGAGTCCTCTACAACTTCAAGGACTACGACCATTCAATTGACTGGATGAAAACCACGCTCCACCGATTCGACGAAACACCGGCTGTGATCACTGCTGACAACGGAACGATCGGCGTAACTCGTGCGGACGCATTCGAGTACCTGGCGTTTAGCAATTACATGAAGGGAAATGTCAGGGAGGCTTTGAAGTTCACGAACCTACTGTTGGCGTACGAGCCGACTCATGAACGGGCGCAGAACAACGTAGCGTACTATGAGAAGGAGATTGCGGCGGCGTCGCAGGGTAGAAAACGTGGCGACGATGGGGATACTGCGATGGCAAGGAAGGGGACAATTGAATTGCGGCCAGATAGTTGGGAGAACGAGAAGAGAACTTATCAAATGTTGTGCCGGGGCGAGAAGCAGGCAGTAAGACAAAAGCATGTTCTGGCAGACAGACAGACAGACAGACAAACAGAGAAACAGACAGAGAAACAGACAGAGACAGACAGACAGACAGACAGACACACACACACACACACAGACGCACACACAGTAGACCAATCAATAGATGCTGAATTTCTTTTTCAGAATGCATCAGTCGCGCGGCATTTGAATTGCTACTACGAGTCCAGTCATCCGTTTCTTAAGATCCAGCCGATAAAAACGGAGCTCCTGCACCTCGATCCAAAAATTGTGATGTTTCATGAAGTTGCTTCCGACAAGGAAATAGCAACCATCAAAACGTTAGCCGGGCCGCGGCTCATGCGAGCAACTGTTCAGAATTCCTTGACTGGCGAACTCGAGACTGCCCATTACCGGATATCAAAAAGGTATGAGAGTATCTATGCATGCAGAGGTATTTGGTCCGCGAAGTTGTTTGCTAATATACAAAGGGGCATCAAGAAACAGAAGCAATCCGAATTGTCTGTCTGTTTGTCTGCCTGTCTGTCTGTCTGTCTGCCTGTCTGCCTCTCTGCCTCTCTGCCTGTCCGTCTGTCTGTCTGTCTGCCTGTCTGCCTGTCTGTCTACTTGTTTGTCTGTTTACTTGCCTGTCTACCTGCCTGCCAGTCTGTCTGCCTGTCTATTCGTATAAACACTCATAACAATTTGCCTGGTATAGCGCTTGGCTCAACTCAAAGGATGACCGTGTCGTGGAACTAATCAACCAACGCATCGGTATGCTCACCGGTCTGGATATGGACTATGCGGAAGAACTACAAATCGCCAACTACGGCATCGGCGGCCACTACGAACCGCACTTCGATTTCGCTCGCAAAGCTGAGAGCAAAGCCTTCACCAGTCTCGGAATGGGCAACCGTGTCGCCACCTTCCTCCTCTACATGACTGACGTGGAAGCCGGCGGCGGGACCGTCTTCCCGCGGCTCAATCTCTCCCTCTGGCCGAAGAAAGGGTCCGCCGCGTTCTGGTACAACCTCTACAAAAACGGCGAGGGCGATTTGAGGACCCGGCATGCGGCCTGCCCGGTGTTGTCTGGAGTGAAATGGGTCTCCAACAAATGGATTCACGAATACGGACAGGAAGCGAGGAGACCATGTGGACTGCAGTCGGACGGTTTTGAGCCGGATGAAATCGACACTGATTCCTGAAAATAAGGCGTTTCTCTCTCTCTCCTAAATTTTGTTACTGTCTTTACGAATCAGGGATGCGTCTTAATTGTGCGTGGCATAAACTGCCGGTGTGACGTGACTTTGTTCATGACAAACTCAAATTTGCCAAATTAGCGCGCTTCCGGATCGCCTTAGAAATTGTCTGTGATCCGGTTTTATGGTTTTATGGTTTTCATTCTGATTCGCTCCTCTCTTCCTTGTTCCTATCTGCACTATTATTTTTATCTCTGAAAGAAAGGTTTTGGACCTGTAATACAAAATTGGTGTTACGAGGTGAGAAAGCAATTAATAGATAACATTTTTTCATTTAAGCATGAAAGTACTGTACATGTCAAAAATACGGTACTGTATCTTCGCGTTAGACAGGGACAGTCGTACTGGAGTGGAGCATGTGCACGGCTGTGTGCACCGTACACACGGCACAAGCGCCTCGTGGCCGATTAAACGTTCCACAGCTCGTACTGGAGTGGAACGTGTACACGGCTGTGTGCACCGTACACACAGCACAAGCGCCGCGTGGCCGATTAAACGTTCCACGGCTCGTACTGGAGTGGAACATGTGCACGGCTGTGTGCACCGTACACACAGCACAAGCGCCGCATGGCCGATTAAACGTTCCACGGCTCGTACCCTGTCCCTGTCTAACGCGAAAATACAGTACCGTATGCTCGCGATCTCAAGGGACAGCTAAGCCCCGCCTCCCTCGGTATGACCCTGCACTCGATTGAGCGTCCAATCTGATTCACTCTTCTCTGATTGGCTCATTTCGTACAGCTTGCCCATTCTGTTCGATCGATTGATTGTACAGTTGTGCTTTCCCGTATATTTGTCCCTACTGTGGTAATTTGGTGAAGGGCACTTAAAAGGCACGGCCGGGGTTGGTTAAAATTTACAGGTCAGGCAGGAAAGTGTCCCTTAAGATCGCGAGCATAGAAAAATATTTCGTTTGCAATTGAGCCCTGGACTTGGCAGAAAAAAATTCCAAAGTTCCTGGAACTCATATCCGCTTTAACATGAACCGTTGATTGACTGATTTATTTACATGCAAAACGTCTTTTTTATTTTCTGTTCCCCTTATCGGCGTTCCAGAAACATAATTTTTTATCAATCGAAAACCGAAACCTTTTTTCGGGCTTCGAGATTTTCTTGGAATTTTTCGGGGCCAAAAAGATTTCGGCGCAGGCATAGACGCGTCTTGACCTTCCGGTACGGGGACAAGATTTTAGTAAAAATCCAAAGGGGGAGCATTAGTATGATTAGGCTATTTTTACTTTAAAAAACGTCAGGGGGTACCCTTGGGTCACTTTTTCGATTTCGGACGGGGGGGGGGGCAATTGCCCACATGCCACCCCCTAGTACGCGCCACTGGGCGCAGGACTGCTGTGTACAGTAGCACTCGCTTGCTTTACACTGTACAGTGTGTCTGTACGAGGTAAAGGCCGTTAACCAGGCCGCTTTTAGAAATCGTAACTTAATCAGGCCGGTTTTTTCAACGTTGATTTCCCGGCGCTGCAGTGCTGCTATGCCATAACAAATGGCTTGAAAACATTCAGAAAAATTCTCTGACCCATTTTAGTTCGTTCCTAAGCCTCACGGTTCGAATTTGAGTCCAAAAAATGGAATAAAAAAATCTCAATGGACAAGTGTGCAAGTAGTCCGGTAGAGGCGCCACTTCGGTTCCATCTCCCTGGGTTGACTTCGTAAAAACGACTTATGCGCCACCTGTTGGTTGCCGGCCTGGTTAAGTTACGATTTCTAAAAGCGGCCTGGTTAACGGCCTTTACCTCGTACTGTCTCATATTCGAGGTTTTCATTTCACATTGCTGTCATTATTGTTTTGAAGAGTTATATTCACTGTCCGAAAATGAAAATTGATCCAATGAAAATTGGTCCATTGAAAATATTTCGTCGGCTCGTGGAGTTCTATGAACCGGAGTTCAAAGACTTGACTGTAGAAATCATCGAAAAGGAGAATGCAGTTGGTGTCAAGATAATTTTTGTTTCGCATATTGAGGGGCGAGGTGATGATTCTGACGGTCAGACGTTGAACTTTCATTATTGTACTAATTATTGTGAGTGAAAATAGTTTCTTTTGTTTCAATTCGTTCCTGGTATTTCGCTTTCTACGACTCGCCATTTTAGATTGATAAAAAAGCAATGTTAAATATAAACTTCGAACACGATACAGTACAAACACACTACAGTAAAAACAAGTGCCACCGTATTCCCCCGATCTCAAGGGACACTTTTTTGCCCTACCAGTTAATTTGATCCACCCCGGATTTTATCTGTTCATCACCGTTTGCTATTGTTTACCTACAATCAATCAATCAACTGATTTAATGCGTCCGTCAAGAAATCCCGCGTAATCAATCAATCAATCGCTGTCAAGTTCGGCATAAATTTCAACCAATCACGACATAGTGAATCCGATTGAATAGTCAACCGATGACTTGAGGGGGTGGGGCTTATCTGTCCCTTGAGATCGGGGGAATACGGTACGTTAGATCAAAATTGTCCGTTGGTTCACACGGTCTGCCACTTGTGGCCGTGGTAAGCCGTATGAGACATTTACATAGCCGTTAAGGGGATAAAAAATAAAACGACGTTTTACATGTAAATGAATCAGCTAATCAATGCTTAAAGTTCACAGTAAAGCGGATTCCAGGGACTTTGGAAATTTTTTCTAATTCCAGGGCTCAATTACAAATGAAATATTTTCCAAAATCTACATATTTAGTCCGTTATTTGTGGAAAAAAATTCAGGGAAATGGGGGTGTGTAATTCCATTCCAATCCCTCGTTAGGTCATAGTTCTTTCTGCTGCTGCTTCTATCAGAACCGGAAACGAAGCAGTCTGCAACAGGCTTCGGTACGCCGTTCCGCTGATACGGCAACACCCTCAGCGGAATATCCGCTGAATATCCGTTCCGGCAGGACACGTCTTACTGCACCCGGGCATGAATGCCGATTGAACCGTTTAGGCGCTGCGTCAGTCGAACAGTATGCCCCGGTGGAAGCTGATTACCGCAGCAATTTCCCATGTGCTCCGGCTTTTCTCGTTCACTCCTACGTTGAAGGGTTCTTCGCCGTCATTGAATTTTTCGGGTCCGCTGTGTGCTCTCATTTGGCACAGCAAATTCGCCCTTTTTCGTCCATTTTTCCCGGATCTTCCGAGGAACTGATCGAACATGAGGTAAGCCCGGCATGCAATCTTCGCTTCTGTTTGACGACTGCTCTGACATCTTGACGGAGATAAGCCAATCGGAAGGAAGAAAATGCGGAATTCCTCGAGGAGGTCGCGGAGCAGTTTCCTCTTCTCCCCGTGGTTCAGTGATGTTATGCATGTATTAGCCGTTTCTCAATTCGAGGACATACGGAGAATTTTTTCAAACCCTGAGAACCACACGGAAGAACAGCGAAGCGAGTTGAAACGAGCGTGGAAGAAGGAAATTTGTCAAGGACGTCTCTCCTAATACAAGTGTTCTTTTTCGCTTGCAGTTCGAAAATTTCTCGTGATGGGCTGTACGAGTGCGTGAATGGCGTGCTGGAGGAGGCGAAAAAGAAGCCGAGGAAGTTTGTCGAGACGGTGGAACTGCAGATCGCCTTGAAGAACTACGATCCCCAGAAGGACAAGCGTTTCTCCGGCACCGTGAGGTATGCTGTCTGCTTTCTACTTTAATCTCCCGTAATGTCTATATTCTTTTCCGGCTTAAAGGCATTTGCATGGCTTTGGAGAAATCTGGGTGCAAGGGCAATTGACTTGATTAACTTGTTGATTGTATCATTGATTGATTGATTGATTGTTTGCTTGATCCGTTCATTGATCTGTCCATTGATTGTTTGATTGACTGAGTGTTCGTTGATTTAATTATTCGTTGAGATTGGTGATTCTCGTAGAATTCCCTTTTCTATCGCGTTTTTTCCTTCCAGACTCAAGCATACCCCGCGCCCCAAGTACAAGGTCTGCGTCCTCGGTGATGAACAGCACATTGATGAGGCCAACTCTCATCAGATCCCGGCAATGTCCGCCGACGATCTTAAGAAGCTGAACAAGAACAAGAAGCTCGTAAAGAAGCTGGGTAAGTTGTGGCGGCTTGTTTGCCCCTTTTCTTCCCGTTGCGGTTCTGTTCCGATTGTGAGGTATTTTCTCTTTGCTCTACTCACAGCCAAGCAGTATGATGCTTTTCTGGCATCGGACGCTCTGATCAAGCAGATCCCGCGTCTGCTTGGACCCGGGCTCAACAAGGCCGGCAAGTTTCCCACGCTGATCAGCCACGGTGAAAACATGCCCGGAAAGGTGGACGAACTGAAGGGAACCATCAAATTCCAAATGAAGAAGGTGAGCATTTCGTGTCTGTCTGCAGTGCCCCTGCCTGTCGTGATTGTCATGATATTTGACTGTCTGATTTATATATTTGGCTATCCGATGCAGTAATTGTATATGTATGCCTTGAATTTCTTGTCTGGGTGTCTCAAATTGTCTGAATTGCCAGCAGGCGCTGTAAGTGAATCATTTTAGCCCGTATATCTGGAATGTCTGTCTCCATGTTCTGAACTTACCTGTCTGCCTGGAATGTCTTGTCTGTATGTCGGAAACTGAACGTCTCATGTCTGAATTTCCTTTTCTAGCTGTATGTCTCTACTGTCTTCTAGTAAGGTGTTCCTACGCGTCACTGTTGATGTTTTCTCATGGGCTTTGTTTTGTTTCACAGGTTCTGTGCTTGGCCGTCGCGATCGGCCACGTCGGGATGAGCAACGACGAGCTCGCGTCCAACATCAGCTTGGCCGTCAACTTTTTAGTCTCTTTGTTGAAGAAGAACTGGCAGAATGTGCGATCACTCCACATTAAGAGCACGATGGGACCTCCCCAACAACTGTACTAGAGGATGGTGAGAGTGCCCGAATTGTGGTCTGGCTTTTTTCTGTGCTATTGGAAACTTCTCTGATGGTTGAGTAAAAGTCGGCTTGACTTTTCCTTTCGGGTGCGTTGAATAGACACAGAGACTGGGACATATACTTCATTCACAAAATTCAAGTATTCAAACAAAACAATCATACATATACAGTAAATTTTCGGACGAGGTAATGGCGATTTGAACGCACTCAGCTCGGTGTGAGACAATTCGGGAGTAAGGACGTGATGGGAGCGCGCCGTTGATTGCTTGATTGCCATGTGTGTTTGAACACTTGCGCAAGTGCAGTTTAAACAGCGGGCAGTGCACCTTGCACGCACCAGTTCATTCCATTTCACACAAACATCATTGGAAGAGAAAAATCCTGCCCAGACGCGGTTTAGTACCCTGACCAGACGAGAAATAACACCTGGGCTTTCTGTATGGTTCCAGTACTTCGAAGGTTTTCGAGGCATTGTGAATTTGTGTTACTACTGTCTGTGCTGTAGTAACGAGAAATTACCGTAAGAATAAACGTAATGAAAAATCTTTTTATGTATTTGGAAACGTGATTTGACGTGTCAAATTTGTTTATAATTTTTTATAATTTATTGGTAATACTTGTTTTGAAGACCTTTTACTTAATCAAAATTGTTGACCAAACATGAAAGAAAAACCCTTCAACCATTTGATTTCTTCAGTAAAGCTGGCAAAATCCTACAAGTTTATTTTGCTTAAAGTGTAACTCTCCCTTTCCTCGACTGGGGAGACTTTAAGGCAGACAAGAGCAAAAAAGCGGTGAGATGAAAAAGCAAAAATAACTTTAAACGAATGTGAACAAACAGGGTACAGGGCACCGGTACAGGGTACCTGACCAACCTCAATGTACCGAACCGGCTAGGGGTACTGAACCAGCTAGGGGTACTGAACCAGCCAGGGGTACCGAACCGGACTGGGGTACCGAACCAATCAAGAGTACCGAACCAGCCAGGGGGTACCGAACCATCCTCAATGTACCGAACCGGTCAAGAGTACCGAACCGGCCCGGGGTACCGAACCGGCCAGGGTACTGAACCGGTAAGGGCTACCGAACCGGCCAGGGTACCGAACCGGTCAGGGTACTGAACCAACCTAGGATATCACATTTTTTTCGCAATTCTGATGAGTTAGCCGTACAGACGGATAGCTACCGTGAGAACCGACCTACTGGCCAGGTAGCCAAACGGACCGTGCAGGCGGATGGATGGACAAGCCGAGATCAGTAAGATAACCATCAATCCGACGGATGAGGCTGGACAGTCGGATGGACAGGCCGACCGACGGATGGATGATGGTTCTGCTATTAGATCTGTCCATCCGTCTGCCTGTGCGTCGGTTTGGCCATGTATCCAGCAGGCCTTGACATAATTTGTTCAGCTCTGAAGTAACTATTCGTCTGTCTAACTCATCCTTGTGTGAGTACCTTGTCTGGCCGTGTGGGTACCGTTAACAGGTTCGGTACCCTTAACAGGCTAGATATCCTAAGGTTGGTTCGACACCCTTTGACTTTGTCCGGTACCCTATCTTTTTAAATTTGTTTTAGATCAACTGCGTTCTCCCTTCATCGTTAGGAAATTACATTTGATTGAATCTTCTAGGGAAAGCCCTATCAGGCTACCGCTATCACACTTCGCACACATCAAAATCATATACAGGGATCATTTGTGGAGATCGAAAAAATTCCAAGTCCATAAACCAGTAAAATATGGCCCAGATTAGGCAAAACCTGAGCCTACAATACAAGTCTACGACATACTTCTCCTACTAGGGAAGCTCTATGGCGTAGGCAATAGGATTTTTTTCTTCCAATGATGTTTGTGTTCTGCCGCTTTTCATTGATCTAACAAAGATTTACGGGTCTTCCTTGTCAACTTTGGCTGTGTCCATTCATGCGACGGAATTTATTTATTTATTTTTACCGTCAGCTCTAAGAACTTCCCACATCAGAGTTTGAGTGTGGTATTCCTGCAAAGGACGGATTTTACTAGGGTCTGAATTAGTTTGATTCACTTAGCCGGTGCAATCAATTAATTCATCAATCAGTTTTCATTGCCTTTACTAACCAGCCAATCAAGTCAATCAACCGAACGTGCTTATGCAATTTCTCATCTAATTCTCGCCATTTTTTGGAAGTCGAAAGCGCGACTCGTAAAGCTGTCGTTTTATTCCGATCTTTCAGGGAAATTTTCGGCTTCATCATGGCGAGTTTCCGTTTGAAGGATCCAGCCCCAGTGGAAGTCGCCAGAGCGCCTTCTCTTCCCGACATCCCGAGGATCATCAGCCGAAAAACTCCCCGACCGCAAACTTCCCTGCCCTCCTCCCCGGTGAAGCGGAAAATCTTCCGAGGCAGCGATCACGAGAGCGATAGATCAGCGGAAACGACGGATGACAGCTTCGCCGTCGAGGAAGACCTCCTGGCGGAGGGGAAGTTTCTGTGGTGGAGCATCGTCGGCGTGAGATTGGCCGATTTCAACGACTGGCAGCTCAAACTCCGCAACGTCAACCGTTTCAGCACGCAGTTGTGCGGCCTGTTGAAGTCGTCGCCGTATTTTGAGCGCATGTCGGACGCGGAGCGGGACGAGGTGAAGGCCGTCTTGAATCCTAATGCGGACCTCTTCGAGTCGATCGCGGAGCATTTTGAGGCGGAGATGAACGGCCAGGTGAAGGTGGACAAGCAGATTGTTAAGCTCAATGCGATGGAGATTGGGTTGTTGAGGTGAGCTGCCCGCCGCGCGAAGGAATTTGTCTTACTGCTAGGTCTCGTCAATCATTCAATCAAGCACTGAACGATAATGTAGAGCTTTAATGTTTGGCATTAGTCAATTGATTGATTGATTGATTGATTGTAGTAACCGAATTGATTTGGACCTAGATTGCATATCGACCAACAACTGCGGCATTGCGGTGACCCCGTTGATAGATAGCGAAAAGTATTATGTACTTTGAAACTGAATGTATCAGTAAATGTAACAGCGTGAGGATTCTTTCCGTTAGGACTGTGCAGAAGAAATCGCGGAAGCGGGGCATCGATTGATTGATCAAAGGGACCACATAAACAAATTCTAAGTTTCTCCAACTCGTCGCCTAATTTTTGTTCACCAGATACGGGAACAAAATCCATGCAGTCCAGAACGTGTGTCCCCACCAGGCCGGCCCGCTTGCCATGGGCGACATTGAGGAAGTAAACGGCCGGGTCTGCATCACCTGCCCCTGGCACCACTGGAAGTTCGACCTCCACACGGGCGCACCATGGCAGCCATACCGGACGGATAAGTCGGCGTCCGTTTTCCCGGTCGTCATCACCGACGACGGGATCAGGGTTGGATTTCCTCACTACAATCCGTCCCTCTTCAAGGCCAACTCTGAATTTTAACTGATCTTACCCATCCATGAGTATCTGACTGTGCTCTGTTCTTCCCCGCTTTTACTGCTAAATTGATCAGTTATGAGGGAGGGCTCCTGGAATGGGCCACTTGACTTTGCCGTACCCTGGAATTTCAACTAAGAGACAGGATTGTTCGAACGGTTGGAAGAAGCCCACTATAGAGGGCGATGACTATGCAGTAGCTCGTCTGGTTTCACTTAATTTGCGACAAAGCGCCACCTGATGGCCCATTCCAGGGCCCTTCCCTCATAGTTCTTATTTTATTGCACTGAAATTTCATCTAATCAAAAGACGCTTATTTTTTACATGGTATTAGATTTTTTAGATATTCTCGATTCGTTGCACTTGTGCCATCAGTAAGTCTGAGTAGTCCACATTCATAACCGATTTGATTCTGTTTTTATGTGTAAAAACATTTGAAAGCCTTGTCTATGAGATAGTTGAATACATGATTACCAGCACTGGCTTTGCTCGGTGGATACAAGACGAAACACAGACAGGCGAGCAGGCAGATCGACACACAGTCAGACAGACTCTTAAACAGGAGACTAGTCAGGCAGGCAGATATACGGACAGACAGACCAACCGACCGTCAGATAAACCATCAGAAGAACAATTAAGCAAACAGGCAGGCAAACAGACAGACGGCTAGATAGACAGACAGACAGACAGACAGACAGATGAACAGCTAGACAGACAGACAGACAGACAGACAGACAGACAGACAGACAGATGAACAGCTAGACAGACAGACAGCGGACAGACAGACAGACAGAAGGAGAGCTAGACAAACAGACAGACAGACATAGATGGACGTTTGAAGAAACAGACTGATGCAAGAGGCCGAACGACAAACAAAAGACAGGTAGGAGTAGATGCGTACAGGTAGACAGGCAAATAGTTGGCCAGACAGGCAACCGACACCAACTAATTTGATCTAACAAGAAGGTCTCCAGACTCCAGAGAAATCCACAGACAAGCAAAGGAGTCAGACATCAATCAGCGCCAAGTACAACCAAATCACATTCCATTATTTATTTGTGCAACACTTTCGTCGTTTTTTCACTCTCTCGCTTCACATTTTCATTTCTGCAACAGCTTACACAGCACATCTCTCAAGCCACCCCAAATCTCATCAATATCCCTCAGCGGGTTCGCCCGACTCCTCAGTGTCATGCCCACCAGGTCCTCGATATTCCGCCGCAGCTCCACCAGCACTCGGGCGGTCTTGAGATCAGCGGAAAACCGCACATTGGGATAGGACTTGAACTTCAACAGCGCAAGCATATCGTCATCGTCCTGCTCCTCCAGCTCCAACTGGTTGCCGCCAAACAGGGCCATCGTCAACGCCGGCACCTCAGTGATGTCCTAGACATAGACCGACGTTACTATACAAGCAATTCTAGGGGTAAATCAGAGTGGCATACTCTATTTGAGAACAACTCGACTAGAATCGAACCGAAATGAGCGAAACGAACTCAAACTCCATTGGATGTGGAATTGGAACAAGTAACACCGTAACAAGGTCCAATCCAATTCCAAAAGTAAATTCCAATTCCAAAAGTAAACTCCAATTTCAAGAGTAAATTTCAATTCCAATTCCAAAAATTAGGTGTTCCATATACTGTACTGTACCTTGACGAAGGTTTTCCGTGATTCGCCGGACTTGAACTTGGAGTGGTAGATGAACCACGGGCCCGCAGGAACAGTCAAGTCTGAGACCACCGACTCGCGTGACAGCTCCACATGCGTGTCCGAGTCAGGTATGGTGGCAACGGTCTCGTCCAGCAGTCTCCCTTTGCGGATGATCCCCTTGCTGACGCGCAGAATATCCGTCCCAATACCCGCGGTGAGGGCGGCTTTCACCAGGGCGAAGTTCTTCTCGTGCTCATTCACATCATGGAGGGAATTGGTGGCGTCGTCGATGCGGTCCACGAGGTAGGCGTCGTAAAGGTGCTCCGCCAGCACTTGCCGGATACCTTCCACGAATTTCAGGTGGTCGTGACTGACTCCGAAATCGCTGCAGAAGCGGAGGATGTCGGCTTCGCAATTGTTATTTTTCTGAGTCGATGTTTGGAGCCAGGCGTTGAGGAGGTTGGACGAGGCGATGTGGTCGCTACGGGACCCGATGGAGAACAACTCTTTCACCTATGAAATAAATGCAAGTTACTTCTATGACGTAGACAGGGGGTCAGACGAGCTCTTAGGTTCACAAAAAGACTCATCAATCAGACAAACAGACAAATAGCTAATCAGACTACTGAGTGTAAGGGCTAACAGACAGACAGTCAGACAAGTAAACAAATGGCTAGTCAGACAAACAGACAAATCACTATTCAGACAAACGGCAAGACTACTAAATATACTGGCTAACAAAGAGACGTACAAGCAGACAGACAAGCAGGCAGAGAGAGAGACAGACAGACGTATTAGCTAGGTAAGCAGGAAGACAGACACGAGTAGGCAGGGAGGCAGAGACAGTAATGTAGCAGGGCAGGCAATTCCGAATCAGGCAGGAAATATGCAAGCAGGAGACATTACCTCCTTCACATAGGACTTGTTATCCAGCCTATTCACAAAGGGATCTCGATTTGTTGAAAGGAAACTGGCAATAGTGAGAACCGGGCTGAGACACCGTAAGAGCGTCGCGTATACTAGCGCAATGGACAGCCTTGGATGTGTCGAGAAGTGAGTAATGCTTTCACCGAGCGGGGTCAACGTTTCGTCCTTATTGAGAACTTTCAGCTCGATCAGTTCTTCAATGGCCTTGGCAATGCCGCTGGATACCGGTGCTTGTGGGAGTTGACTAAGGAAATCAGCGGCTTTCACGGTGGCAGGGCAAAACAGTTTGCCGTCGAGGATGACTTTCTCCAGTGGCATGCGGAGGACTTCCGGTGTGGCGAATGAATCCATTTTGGCGAATCGGTTTTTCGAGTACAACCTACGATAAAAAACTATCTGAATCTGAAACCGCTATTGCTATTATTATTGGGTTAGGGGTTATTATTGCTGAAACCGCTGAAAGACAGGTGACGGATCAGACAGACACATAGCGCATGAAAAGAGGCATTCCGACAGAGTCACTCAGACAGACAGACAAACAGACAAACAGTGAGAAAAGGCGGGCCGACAAAGAGGTAGATAGACAAACAGGCAGACAGGCAGACATAGAAACGGGACAGACAGGCACACAACCATATAGACAATCAAACAGGCTGTCATTGAGGCAGAAAGACAAACAGTCGAGACAGCCAGACATAGAAACATAGAAACAGTCGGTAACACAAAAAACCAAAACAGATATTCAGACAATCAAACAATCCAGCCACAAAGACAAACAGGCACTCCGGTAAGAAGCAGAGAAAAAGCGCTTGTGCCTACCGGAAACACTCTCCCGAGCGGACCCGACCGGCGCGTCCGCGTCTCTGAATGGCATTGGCCTTTGAGATCCAGTGAGTGTCCAGTGTTAAAATTCCCCTCTCCGGACTATAAGTCTGCCCCCTCATATTCCCCGGATCCACTACATAGACAATGTCATTGATGGTTATGGACGTCTCCGCGATATTTGTGGCCAGCACGATCTTCCTCCGGTGCGGCGGCATTCTGTCGAACACCGAGTGCTGCTCATTCAACGGAATCATCGAGTGCAGCGTGAGCACGCAGTGCCGATCCGCTTTGTAGAAGGAGTTCATTATTCGTGTTCTCATGGCCTTGATCTCCTGCCAGCCGGGGAGGAAGACGAGAATGCCGCCTTCCGGCCGGGTGGAGTCAATCTGTTTGATCAGGTTGTAAACGAGGTCCATCTGTGTGCGGGGATCTTCCTCTTCCAGGATGGGCACCGGCATGCCGGCTAGAGTGCAAGATTCCGGGAGGAAGTGCTCCCTGACTGGATGAAGATAACCTTCCACCTGAAGATCAGACAACGTGTTGTAAACAAAACGTATAGATCGCAAATAGAGGCACGCAGACAGATTCAGACAGATGGACAGAGAGGCAGACAGACAGACAGACAGATAGACATTCAGACAGATAGACAGACATTCAGACATTCAGACAGATGGACATTCAGACAGATGGACAGAGAGGCAGACAGACAGACAGACAGACAGACAAATGGACAGACAAATGGACAGACAAATGGACAGACAAGCAGACAGACAAACATTCAGACAGATAGACATTCAGACAGATAGACAGACATTCAGACAGATGGACAGACAGGCAGACATTTAGACAGATAGACAGAAAGACAGGCAAGCACAAACACAAATGAACAGGCAGAGAGTTGATCAAACAGTCATACAGACAGACAGACGTGAACGTACTGACTTACCTCAACAATGGGACAGTTGTCAAAGTACTTCTTTAACAAGTCCGAATTCATCGACGCCGACATGAGCACTATCCGAATATCCGGGTTGACGGTGACGATATTTTTCAGCAGCGACAATAACACATCAATCAGCACATCCCGCTCGTGGACCTCATCGACAATCACATGCGAGACGCCCTTGAGCGTGGGATTATCCTGAAGCCGCCGTAAGAGAATGCCGGTGGTGCAGAAGAAAATGCAGCCATGCTCTGGCGGCATCCTCGACTCCAGCCGGACCTGGTAGCCCACCGTCTGGCCCAGCTCCTCGTTACGCTCCGCGGCGACCCGTTCCGCAAGGGACACGGCGGAGATTCGACGAGGCTGTGTGATGACGATTTGCGCTTCGCTGCCGTGATTCTCGGCGATGAGACTTTCAAAGAGGAACTGCGGGACTTGGGTCGACTTGCCCGATCCGGTGTCGCCGCTGATGAGAGTGACCGGGTTATTTCTTATCGTTTCTGTAACGCAAAACCGTGAAAATTAGACACGAAAAAATGAACAATTTACGCAGGAATGAACCTAAAATTTCTTCTCTTCTGCCGAAGACAGGCAGCTCCCGTCTTTGGTCCTGCATTTCACGAACACGCGAATCCTGAGAGTTCATCAACCGGACATGGTTCGCGTAGAGTGTATCACTCATGTTGACGAGGTCTTCCATGTCGGGGAGGACTTTCGGCTCGCCGCTCACGATGTCGATGTATTCCGCGGCGCCGTTGCTGTCCATTTCCTCCAAGAGCTCCTCGACCACCGGCATGTTCGATGTCTGCTCCGCATCGTCCAGCGGCTGGCACCACTCGTAGAAGGTCCGATTCCACTGGTCAGCCGCGGTGATGACGCTCGGCGGTACCGACAACTGAGCTGGAGCATATCTGAGAAAAAGGAGGCGAATATTCTCAAAAGTTTAAATCTTTTATTTATTTAAAACTTCTCAAAAACCAGAGCAAAAAAATAGTTACTAGTGCCAAGTTTTTGTTTGATCAATACTGCAATAAAAATACGAGATTTGAATAGGACTCGAACAGGAGTGAATCAATCAATCAATCAACATCTCACAATATATAACCCTTAATTCAACCCAACTGTTCAATCTACCCCCACGCACAACGTTTGCTCGCCTACGAATTGCTAACGTTTGAAAATTCCAATAGAATGAAAAGAAATAAACCCAATGATGTGCATGAGAATGTTTTTTTTTCCTCTTAAAAATCAGCGAAATCAAAAGCACAACCAAAACTGGCATGCAACTCGAAATCAACCAATCAATAGCCCATTCGCACCCACAACACGCCCCGCTTAACATCAAGCCAACACATCAATCAACCAATCAATGACTCATTCGCACCGACAACACGCCCCGCTTAACATCAAGCCAACAGATCAATCAACCAATCAACGGCTCATTCGCACCCACAACACGCCCCGCTTAACATCAAACCAACAGATCAATCAACGCCCCACGCACAGCCTCACCTTTTCTGTTTCAGCTCCGCCGCGTCTTCCCACGTGTAGAGAAACGGTTTGTGATGGTGGTCCAGTAAACGACGATTTTTAAGCGTCAAACAGGCTTTTGCAGCGGCGATCTTTTGCGCCTCCACTTTGGATGAGGACTTGCCGTAGAAAATCAGCTCAGACGGCCATGAAATGGCAATCGACGCTTCCCACGTCGTATTGCCCTGATGCACCGTGCTCCTCAGGTCCAGCCGCAGATTCAGCGTATTCACACCCTTCTGATGCTGCAGAACGTTAGCGAAATGCAGGAGGATTTCTTTCGGGTTGGGGAAGACTTCAAGGAGGCGGGCGTTGTTCTCCGACAGCGGAGGGACCTCAAGGCGCTCCTGACGTTCCTGACGTTCCTGGCCCTGCTGCTGGCCATAATTAGGGGGTCTTGCGTAAGCAAACTTCGTCAGTGATCGGTGGAACTTGGCGGTATTGGTGATGCTCAGTGGGAGTCCAGACTGACGGTAGAATAGTAAGCAACGATGGCCAAGGCAACGCGGCGCTGACATGGCGTCGCGACGGCATGAGAATAGAAAATAATGTGTGAGTGCTTCGATAGAACGCAGTTAACTGTGTTGTCGCTGCCGATATAGCGATTGATTGATTGACTGGCCGGAAGTCATGTACAGTATTTGACCCGGTCGGCTCACCATTCACCTGCAAGTCATTGAAGTCAAACAAATCAAGCAATCAATAACCACGCCAAGTCAATGAATCCGATGTGATTACACATTACAACGGATAAGTCTACAATCAACTGAAGATCTACGTACTCCCCTGACAGAATGCCAGTGAAACGCGAAAAAAAAGTCGCATAGATCAGGGAATATCAAAATTGTGCGTCAAAGCGGGGTCGTCAACTTAGAAGTGGGGACTTGACTGCTATACCGTAATC
>LRSR01003996.1:0-14314 GCA_001579985.1 Hypsibius dujardini
CCCGAAATTGCCGCTATCACAATTATTATTCGGCGGCAGTTGTGTTTTTGCTCCCCTCTCGTCACTCGTCCTGTGTTGTGTGCAATAACAATAAACGATGAGCGGATCCTAATGATGCTCCCTCATTGTCCGAATCCCGGTGGCGAAGGAGGGCGCGTCAAAAGAATGCGCGACAGACAGCCGATGCGGCCAGGCCGGTTCTTTATGCGGAAGTACGCTGCATACACAACGAGAGACAATGATATGGAGAGAACAGAGAAAACATGCCGTTTCTAATAAGCAATGAAGCCGGGGCTTTGATCTTTATTGCCTAACATTATCGCGGTGACGACGGCTCAGCGGGGAACAATCGCGAGTTTGACCGTACCTCAAGTCGCTGATGATCCCTTATCACAACAACAATACTGCTTCATCGACACGTCGTGGCGGGAGCGACCAGATTTTGCGGCTGAAAATTCGACCAGCTGTTCCGGGCCGTCCTTCGCAACCTCTCGATGATGCGAGAGGACTAAGGATTTTTACAATCAATATTTTATTTGTAATTGAATGATGGAGTAGTAAATGTGCCCATCATCTTTTGTCTGTTTTTACGTTTCTAAACTATTACGAATGCGTGCTAATTTGTTTAGTCCTCGTACTCTCGTGAATTAAATTTCAATTACAGACGAAAGATGACCACAAATCAAGCGGTTCAAGTGCACACTTTGCGCACTCAGATTGGCACGACCTCTCTTTCGATAAACGTGCAGAATACAGTAGAACATAGTTGCCGTCCTAGCTTAAATTCTACGTGTAAAAAGAAAGTGGAGAATTCAATCCGAGTAACAGGCGAAATAACAGGCCGTGTGGCGCGAAATATATTTGATCAACAATTCCACTGAAGTAAAATAAAACGACGGGCAAAGAATAGATCAATTTAAGCGTTGCTAGAAGAAGTAATAACTTGTTCACGTTTTTCTTTATTTCTTCATTATTATTGTTAACCAGCTCCTGCAAAGCAACTAAATTGTTTTCATTTGTTTTTATGCCACAAAACAATTCCCAATCTATCCATGAAATTCATTGCGTGCAACTACCACTGGATTCCCACCGTTTTCTATCACACCACAGGCAAGCCCTGCTTCTTCACCAACAAAACCAATCGTGGGATCAAACGATCACTCACAAGCTCAATTCCGATTGATGAAGAGCGCGCCTCGACCACACACAAAATCAGCAAGTCCTTCGGGAGCGATTTATCAAATCTATAACTCACTCTCCCAGTAACAGCGCATATCATATTAAAGCTCTACAAATTAACTGCGTATCTCTCTCTCTCTCCGCACACACGAGCAGTCAGAGTGTAATCTTCCGCCCTCTCCACAAACGACCCCGCACAAAACGGCGGGTGTTATCATTATACATCGCAATAAGGAAACAAAATGTCAAAGAGAGCAAACGACCATTCACGTCAAAGTGTGTCTGTGTCTGTCTGTGTGTCTGTGTCCATCATTAACCGACCTCCCGCCCATTTTCCATATCGTTCCGCTGCTAAATCCGCGGACGCAATAATATCATCGCGTCAATCATATACAGTATATACATCTCCAATTTCGTATAAACTTCGTGTCTGTTAAATCTGACAGCATGATCTCTCTCTCTCTCTTTTTCGTGACTTATGAGAGGGTTATTAAAAAAGATACACCCGTCACAGACAGCCAGAGAGAGAGAGAGAGGGAGAGAGAGAGAGAGAGGAAGAATAAAGCAGATCATAAAAACGGATTAAAAATAGGGGAAAGAGAGTTATGATATACGGAATGAGAGAAGTGGGAATACCACACCATGACATTTCTTTGTTCACATGCTTATATTTATATCGCTAAAAAGATCAGTAATGTAATCTCTAAACTCAATTTGTCAAAATTTAAGCCGCAGCAGCGCTTTTTCCTCCAGTCGCACTGCTATTTTGCTACAGTAAAAATTCACCAGGATTTCTTTTACATGTCGGCTATTTTTCGTGGGCCACGCCCAGAAGTGCCTGAAACAGCGCGGTCCGCTGCGGGGATGCCTCCTTTATCATCATCCCACCGACGACGGCAGACCTTGGGCTGTTGCACGACGTGACCTTTGGGCTCCAGGCGATCGGGGGCGGGGAGAAGTTGGGCGGACTGTCCGCCTGCTTCGGGGGCGCTCCTTGTGCGGTGGCGAGGTGGTGGTGAGCTTCCGCCGCCGAATTACTGCGTGAAAATCCGGGAAACGGGTATTGGAAGTTACCGTTGTGAGGGTGGGATAGGGCTGCGCCGCGGCCGTACGGGTACATGCCGTACATGAAGGGATGACCTGCAGGGATAACAAATATTCCAGTTAGTCAACTGTGTAAAGCAAACTCAGTGTAACTAAATATTTTAATCAATTATTTAGTTATTGGGAATCTTAGTCCAAGTTTTTTTTTCACCTCAATTTTTATTATAGTTTTTATTTATTATTTTAACGTTTTTCAAGAAATTGATTGCAATTAATATGTAGGTCGCAAAAACTTTATTTAGTAAATCAGCCTTTAAGGTTGCAAAATTTATATTTTGTATATATTTTGTATTTATTTGTTGCCCAGTAATTCAGCCATTTAATATAGTCCTAGTATACGCAGTAACTGCGAATAGAAGTTCCGTTTCCCCTCTTAAATTTGCATAGTTAATACTTAGTTTAAGTCTAAACTTAGAGTAAACTTGCTAATTAAAATTATACAACATTAAATGCTAAAGGTTTAATGTTAGATATAATTTTATTGTTTAATTTAGTTCATATGCATTTTCTACTGACCTGCGTTTGGAGTGGGCGAATTTGCGGAGGCGTTGCTGGGGTTTTGTGCATGTTGATGGCCGTGAGGAATGCATCCAGCGGTGGCGGCGTACCGGTGGAAGGAGTTGGACGTCGCCGCCAGGTTGAACATGTACGCCGCAAAATGGGGATCCGTGTAGGGCCAGGCCAGCGACATCCGCTGGCGTTTGTCCTTCATCCGACGGTTTTGGAACCACACCTGTATAAGAAGGAACAAAAGAGACGTTAGAATGAACTTCACTTTTTGTACTTATTGTGTTTACTTTTTGTGTTTATTGTATTGTATTTTTATTATTATTCATTACATTGTGTTTCTTGTATATATTTTCGTTTCACTATAGTCACCCCCTTTTCCCAAATAAAATACAATTTAAAATCAAGTCAACTTTTGTGCTAGTCATTTATTTTTATTTCACCTGAGCTGAGCGTTTAAGGTTTTTAAAAACTCCGCAGGACGTCCCAATTTCTTTGGGATAGTATTAATTACAGTAGCTTTAACTAAGCAACCGTGTACTTTTCAGTATCACTTGCTAAAAAATACATAAATACATTGTGTATATATTTTATTTTGCCTGAGCAGGAGATTCAAAATATATTACGGTTAATTCGTAAAATACATTTGTATCTCTGAACGCGACCAAATATAACTGAAAAAGAAATATATTCCACTGAATTTCGTGAAATACAATTTCATGATACAATTTTTGATACAATTTGTATCGACCTTTCAAATCGCGAAATGTAAATTAAGCAGACGTTACATTTAGAATATAAAACAGAAATCACTTTGGTGATTTTCATTTTTGTTTTCGCTTATACACAAATTCAAAATACTTTTGCAATCAAAGGTCAATCACAATCATGTTCCCTATTTGCATAATCAGAACAGAAAGAACTAATTAATTACCTTTAAAAAAGGTAAATTTTTTCTTGAAAGCTGTCTGATGGAAAATAATGTTTGCCAATGGCGCTTGCAGATGTCGCGCTTTTTGATATGCCGAGTTTCCAATGATATATAATGATGTTTGATTGTTATAATAATTTTAATAATCACAAATATTGATAATCACGAATATGAATAATTTATTTTGTCTGCAACAAGACTTCATTAACTTCAAATTGCATTCCTTACCGCACGGACACATACAAATACAAATAGAAAAAATTATACGAAGTCAAGATCACACGAGCGTTATAAATGTCAAACAACTAATTGCGAATGACACTAAACTAACCAGAATTACACTAAAAGATTTAGTATTGAAAAAACTATGCTACAATTCCTTAGTAACTGATTTATGACTGACTAAAAAACTTATCAATTACTACTCTGTTTTCCCGTTTTGCGCTTATTTTGCGATCACCTCTTTTCACATTTACCGCCTCACGGAAGAAAGTTCTGTGTCGCGCGGAAATATTTTTGTTTCATCTGACACCTTCAATTTTATCTGAACGTCCGTCATCTTCCGTCTCGATACCTTAATAGTGCTTTCGGGGAGGTTCAAGCTGGCGGCCAGCTCGCAGCGTCGCGGCCGCGACACGTAGTTCTCCCGGAGGAACTCCTTCTCCAGCCGTCCGATCTGGTCGCGTGAAAAAGCCGTCCTATACCGGCGAATCGGATTGTTCGGGTCGTTCATCGCACAGCCTGCAACAACACCATTCAAAATTGCGTTAAAAATTCATAAAAAAGCCTCTCTGCCTAGGGAAATAAATATTCCAAAATTTAATTGCAAAATTATCTACAAAAGAGGGGGAAAAAACAGTTACCGGTCGATTTATCCGACCCTTCTGAAATATCCAGCATGTAGTCCGCCCCTTCGTCTGACTGCTGACTGTCCATTTCCTTGTGCATATTCATAGTGCGAAGGAAAGAATGCGACGAAAACGGGTCTGAAACGAAATTCGGGAAGAGAAGAAAATAGGCAAAAAATTGGAAATTCAGGAAGGAAGATATTTTAAAATATTCCAGAGTGTCTTTATCCAGGCGAGTGAAAAGCGTACAATGAAATTAGTCATCGAAAGATCTTTTCCCGTGGCATCACCAGGATCGGAAAATCTTCCGCGGGGCGTGGTCTTTCGTGGCGAAGAATGCCATTGGTGGGGGAGAGGGAAGCGGCACTTATAGCTTCGTTATTGGCTGCCACTATGTGGTCTCTCTCACTTGCCCCTATGTTGTCTCTCTCACTTGTCCCTATCTGGTCTCTCTCACTTGCCCCTATGGGCCCTATGTCGTCTCTCTCACTTAGTGCGACGGTCCGATGCAGTTTACAAGGCAACATTCTTGCCAAATGAAAACGGAAGCCATAATGGCTTTATGGGTCGTTCGTTCCATTCCTGACGGTCTGAATGGATAAACTATGAAGGCAGGCTTGGATTTGCATGCAACTGCACGGAACAGCTGCAGCTGATTTCAAGAAATTGCAAGTGAAATAATTAATCTGATTCAGGCGAGGATAAAAGTGAGGTAATGCACATAAAGTAGCGTATTTTTATTGAAAGTTTGTAAAATATTGCCCCATGTTCGCGAGACATCGTCAAAAAAATGGCTTGTAAGATAAAACGTGTTCATCGCCTTTCCAATTTGTTGAAGCCTATAACTCGCGCTCTTATTATTTTCATTTGTTCGTGTTATTATTTATTTCTGTTGAAATTAGTATTCTTTTTTTTTATTATTCTTTATTACTGTTTGTATTTATTTATGTCTAAATTATATATTTTTGCTATGTTAAGTTTATGTCCAAACGTAAACACAATGAGTTAAATGGACCTGCCTCAATATCAATCTATATATTACGTATCTATAGAATATAAACCCTTTGGTATATACACCACCTTGCAGTAAATTCATACTGTACTGCCGCGATTAAACCGGTCACTTTTTTCCCCGGGCAGCGCATTCGACTTGTGTGAGTGTGAGTGTGTGAGTGTGTGTGCTCACTCAACACACAGGCGCGTGTGACGGGGGCGCGGCTAAAGTTACCGGTTTAATCGCGGCAGTACAGTACATATTAAACATATTTCACCTATACTGTAACCTCACACAAAACTTACTGCAAAAACGGTTCCAACAATTAGTGATTTTACCAACTGCTTCAAGAACTACAATGAATGGTTCAAAATTTCTTTTAAGTGAAACCAATTGAGGATTTCAGTTTCTTTGAATGTGACTTTATTAATAATAAAACTTGAAGTGGAATCAATCTGAATTATTTCGGCATGTGAAATACTTCCCAAATCAGAAAACCAAGGGAAAATATACAGACAAAGTCGATTCAGACAAACCGATCGATGTCTGAGTCGCGCGTTGTGGGAAACGATAAAGCCGCAACGGTAGTGTGAAACGATAAAGTGCAGCTCTCCGTCCGTATGTCGTTAAGGCGCCTCATAATCCGCAATCATGACGGAATGGTTTTTTTGACGCCGACCATGCAAGGCGGTGGCGGCGGCGGCGTGGATCCGCCAAGGAGGCCGTTTTATGGCCGTGTTATTTCTTTCAATTTTATGAGTATGCCAATTGCATGATGGCCGTGGTCCCTCGACCGTCCGTCCGTCCGTGTGTGTGTGTGTGTGTGTGTGTGGGATGGAATCATCAGCGGAAAGCTGACCATTAAGTTGATCGTTAACTGCCGTTTCATGATGTCCCATCCCACGGCTACTAAATGATATGCGCCCATGCCCAAACGACTAATCAAAGTAATCAAAGTCGTAATAACCGTCCGTCCATCGGATGCATATCAAATCCGGAGGATTTTCTCGTAAGCGCTTTTAGGCCTCTTGCACTTTTAACGGCCGCGCGTCATACATCGAATTGGTTCGTTTCTTCGTCTGTGAATACTTTTGAATCACGCCTTTTGTTTCTTTTGACGGACAAAGTATAATATTGTTCACATCAGATTTTATTAGAAAAATAAAACGAACATTTCACACAAATATAGCTCTTTTAGTTTAACAGTTTTATTATTATTTTATTTATTCTTTAAATAGATAGCATTCAAATTAAGTTTTTCGGCAATAATTATACTAATTACCAATAATTATATTTCTGCAATATTTCTCTAATATTAATGTTACGTTTTCTGGTTCCCATAATAAATAATGATATTCTGTAGTAATGATATTGTGATCAAGTTCCTCTGTAACAATGATATTTCTATTATTTCTGCAATAAATAATAATATTAAGTATCAATATTAATAATTCAATAAAGCCTGGTTATTTTGCATTGATTTTGGCGCTGAAATAGAACCGATCAAATACTGACGTAGAAATCAGGCATGAGGCCAAATATGATTACCAGTAATGATAGCGACGCTGTCCATAATTTATAACTGATCGCACAATTATTACAATATCAAATACTCATTTTTTGTTAGAGCAGATGGAACGATACTTCTATTTTCAGATAAAAAAATTCGGTCCAAACTATCAACACTATCAACGCGAACCATGGACTACTCTACGAATGGAGAAGAGAAAGAAAAAGAAAGAGAATCCGGTTACCGACAAGTTTAAAGGCAAGAAATAAATTATTATATTGTAAATTGTCGATGTTTGAAGAGCTCTTTCATGAAAGAAAATTTCACCCAATCGACACGACAGAGACATGAGATTACTGTTACTTTATTATCATCGAAAATTCGAAGGGATCACAGGCGGTTTTCGTTGTCCAATCCCACGTTATTCCATTCATCGATATAAATGCTCAGACGTGAACTGAATGTATCCGCTAAATTACCTTGTGCGAACTGCGAAGAGACGAAGGAGTGAGAGAGCGAGAGCGAAAGAATGAAATGATATGAGCTTGGATCATGTCTAAAATATATATGATGTGACCGAATCGCGGTTGGTTGAGCATTTCCGTCAGGCCCGAGGTATATGGACATTTTTCAACGAGCTGGCGACAGACAGTCATATATTTTGGCGGCCCATAAACTGTGTCGTCTGTAAATGGTCAATGGTCAGCTATCTCACTTGTCTGTATGTGTGTGCATTATACCACCGGTAAAAGTTTCGAAGCGTGTCGCTGTTGTGGGAAGCTCCGGTTGTGAGGGTCTTCCGCATTTTAAATTCAATAATTAAAACTTTATGCTTGTTTGCTGATGATGCGTTAATTCAAAGATATGCATGGCCCGTGTGTGGGAAGAATTCAGGCGATAAAAGATACACGAGGTAGTGTCCGGCGGTGTTCGACTGTGCTTGAAGAATTTTTAAAATGAATGTGGTTGTTAAATAAATTGATTGAAGTGAGACGGGAGAGGGGAAGAAAGGAAGGAAGTAAGGAAAAGGAAGCGACACGAAGTTGTCTGCCTTGTGTGACTGTAAGTGAAATCCTGGGGGAGTTTAAGGGTTGTTAAACAATTGGAAAGGAGTTAAAACTGCGGATATACGACCGCTCCTCTTCTGGGGACGATCGATTTCCTGTATACGGGGGCGAGGGATTTAAATTAATTCTTCAGCCTCAAATTCAGAATTTGATCATGTTCATGTTTTCACGGTGTTCATCGATTGAAAAATGTCAGTTGAATTTAAGAAAAACATCTATCCAAACGTGATAAACTGGAAGCAGTTTTGCGCTACATAATAATTATAGCAATAATAATACATATAATACAATAAATAATACAATAATACTAGAATATTACTACAATAATAATTCAATATTACTACAATATTACTACAATAATAATACAACAATACTACAATAATGCTGCAATATTACTGCAATAATAATACAATAATATTATCATTAGTTCATATTGATATACATATGAACACATGTATACAGTAATCAGTATCAACGAAATTAATGTTCTGTTAGGGTTATATAAATTAGTGTCGTGTGAATTTAAATTTTTTGAAGAGTGAGAAGTAAATGTAATGAAAATAAGCTTTGAAAATAAATGAAAAAACATGAATAAAAGTATAAGGTATAGATTGTACTGTGTGCTTCATGGATTTTTTATCCTACAGAATAACAAGAAGCCCGTACCGATAGATGGGCAGATAGGTAAGATAAAGTGAACGGTTTTCTAAAAAAGCCGCTAATCGCGGCTGAGAATTCTTGTGCGGGCTTGTTAGCTTTTGACACCAATCGTAAAACTTTTACAAGTCGCGCTGCGGGACATTGTTTCTGTTGCCATTGTTTGTCTCTAATCGGCCAGGCGGCCGGCGAAATCATCCACCACGGCTAATTGCCGCTGCTGCCTGTCCCTCTTCCCAGCATGCACGTTCCCTATTCACGACCGGTAATGACCTTGTTTGCTCCGTGCATACCTTTTCATTGAAAAGTAATGGTTTGATGATCCTGGAGACCTTTGTCGGCCATGCGTGCTCTAAACATAGGAGTACCCGATTACTCAGGAACACACATGGAAGGCAGGTAGTTGAGAGGGAAACAGACTAAAAACATACTCGTACAAACAGATAGACAGACAGACAGACAGGCAGACAAATAGACAGACACACAGAACGATATATAGACAGACAAACAGACAGACAGGCACACAGATAGACATGTAGACAGACAGATAGGAAGATCACCTTCATCTCGTGTCTCGTTATTTCTTTATCAAAACGCGAACAACAAGAGGGAAGCACTGAGCTCCGAGAAAAACCGATATACAAACAATATTCACAAAAACAAAGACCCCGAGAGAGACCATCAAAATTTGGTATAAATTGTGTGACATAACGTATATAAACTCGTAATAGACTCTCACTCTGATTCAGGCAACCGCCACACAAATCTCTCGAGAGGAGGAAACCCGGCACAAAAGTCCACGAGACAAGACTCCAGACCGCAAACGTAACGCGAAGGACAAACAGGGGGAAGATGGCGGAGATTCAAATCAGCATAAACAACAACAAATGGAACAAACAACTTTTTCAAATACTGCCTGTGACAGACAATCCAGGCAAGTGTCTGTCTCACGTAAACAAGTGTCAAATTCATACAAACAAGCGTCTGGCTTGATCCAGACAAATGTCTGTCGAAATCCAGACAAATGTCTGCCGAAATCCAGACAAGTGCCTGGATGATTAAGTCAATCGTCTGACTTAATCCAGACAGGAACTTCAATCATCCAGACAATGTTCTGCCTGAGTCCAGACAATTGTCTGAGCATTATCGACTCCGGCGCTCTTTGATAGTCTGCGGAGTCTTTTCTTTCACCACGACGTCCGCCGCGCTCACACCACCCGCCACCGCCGCCAAGCACTTCATCATACGCGAACCGCGTGGTCGCAAACCCAATTCGAGCGGACGTTGTTGAGTAGAGCTGGCTGTCGGCTGCGTCGTCACCAACCGCTCCGAGCAGCTGGGGCAGTACCATTTTTTACCGATAATGTCTGCTTCGCATTTGATTCCCACGCAGTCGCCGTGGAACCACTCTTGCTCGCAGTCGGCGTTGTCGCAGGCGACCATTAGGCCGCCGCCAAGGCCTTCGCAGAAGCAGTACTTACGAGAGTCGTCCTCCTCGTCGTCCGGCAGCGGCGCCTCCGAATCACCAACTGGGAAAAACGACAAAAAAGGAGTGTAAAAGAAAAGACTGTCAATTGTAGACTGACAGACACACAGACGGATAAACAGACAAACCGTCAGACAGACAGGCAGATACACACGCAAACAGACAGGAATACAAACAGGCATGCAGACAGACTCATACACAGACAAATCAACTAACAGACAAACAGACAAATCATAAACAGAACCAAAACAACGTCAGACAGATACACACGCAAACAGACCGGAATACAAACAGGCATGCAGACAGACTCATACACAGACAAATCAACTGGCAGACAAACAGACAAGTCATAAACAGAACAAAACAACGTCAGACAGATAGGCCTCTAAACAGACTAACAGAACGATATAATCAAAAAGCGAGGCTCATAAGCAAAAGAAATACATACATACTTCCAAACCGACAGACAAACTTACAGACACGCGCCTAAGCAAACAGAACAGAGGCGTAAAGAGACAGACAGACTAATAGAGGAGTGAAGACCGCTATTTCACTCAACGCATACAGAGAGACCGGCAAGCGAGATAAATCCACGCATTCAGACAAACAAAAAGTCCCAAACATGGAAGAGACAAAAAGGATCTCTGCATCATCGTCCGTCTGAGTCGGTAGATGTCGGAATGCAAAGGCACAGACAGAAAGACAATTGAGCCTCACTACGGACCAAACAGACAGGCAAACTAACAAAACGCGACAAACAAAAACAAGTAAACAATAGATACTGACGACCTGTTGACAATCGAACAAGACATCTGACCAAAGAAAACAAGAAAGTCGCAGACAACTACAGACAAACAAACTAACTAAGAGATCAGACAAACAAACAGACAGAAAAATAGGCGGGCAAGCAGACAGATAGGCAGACACATACAGCTTAACATACAGACGTACGTGCAGACCAGCAGACAGTGAGGCAGACAGAGAGGCACATAGCCCACCTGACGAGACAAGCAGACAGGCACATAACCGAGGGCATTTTTCTACCTGAAGAGACTATTGAAGTATCAGCAGCATTTGTTCGCGGAGTCGGTTTGTTCATCAGCCGCTTCGGCTTGGACGAGGACCGCGGCGTCATGGCGAAAATACTGATTGGTGGCTGCTCCACCTGCGTGGCCTCATCCGTCACTCGGATCCGGCTGATCTCGGTCAGCTCCATGAGGGCGGAAAAGCGCGCGCGGTTCGTCCGCGGCGGGCTGACTGTCTGCGTGGTGATGTTGTTGCTGCTGCTGCTGCTGCAGTTTTCACTGATTAACGTGCCGTGTGCGCTCGGTCGGATATCCGCGTGGGCAGGGCCGTAGTCGACGGTCGCCAGCGGGAGGAGCTTCGTCGAACAGGAGGAAGTGGACACGCCGCGGTTGGACGTGTCCTTGCCAAAGTGTCGCTTTCCTCGCTGATGACTGCAAGGACAAAACTTGAATCCGGAATATAACGCGCGAGTTAGGCAGAAAATAAGTTTCGGCAATGAGCCAAATCGACCCAATCAGGCAAACGCTTACGACAAATTAAGCTGTAAATCAATTATTCAGCCAAAGATGCTCGGAGATAAAACCATAAAAATCGTCTAATAACTCCTAAAATAAATTCTGTAAATTCTTTGATGGAATTCTAAATTTTTCAGTTCTCTCCGACTTCATTCGCTGATTGTCGTTTAAATAACACGTTTAATTTAAATAAAATATTAAATACATTTATATCCACCGACACAGCTTTAAAATAAGATTTTTAACTAGAAATCCTAATACTTGATTTAAATAAAAATAGACTGTTCAATATTGATTTTTATTTTAGCGAAATCAAATAAAAAAATATCAATAGATATTAAACTCAAACAATAAGCCAATCAATCAACGGCGCCCATCGACGGAAAGCTCCAACCAACTTTCAACCTCAACCTCCTCGCTTCCACGCATTCTGCCACTCCACTCGACGGGTCAAGTCAAATTGAGGAGAAAGAAAGACAAACCTGCGTGATGGTATAACCGGCGGAGGCGGCGGCGGTAGCGGGGACTCCACCAACGTCGGCTTCAAAAATATCCTCATCTCCTCCTCGGCGCGCTGCTCCAGCCGCGCCGTACACCCCGGACTGTCCGCCTCAATGTCCCACTTGAACTTCTCCGTCTGCCCCGCCAAATGTGCGTTGAACCGCGCCATCAGCTGCTCCAGCGAGACGATCACGCGAATCTTCTCCCCGCTCAGTTCGACGATTCGGTCGAGTTCCTCTTTAATTCCGTCCGCCAGTCGTTTCATCTTCGCGTTCAGTGGCGGCGTGGGAAATGTGCATTCCCGCACGAGATCCCGCAGCTGCAGCTTCATCTGGCGCGCGTGGTCCTCGCGGTTGCGCGCCTCCAGGTCGAGTTCGCGGACCCGCGTCAAGCGCTCGCAGAAAACCTGGAATACATCACAATGCCGCAAATCAATCAATCAAGCGTGTGGTTTATGATCGAGTATTAAAACGGCCAATCGATCGATCAATCGACGCGTGTAATCATAACGTCACAGACGGGAATAAAATCAAATTGTTTAGTTACAAGAACTTTTTTTGGTATTCTAAATAATTCTCAAGTCCTTCCTGGAACTGGTTGTCTCTTTTGAAGTAATTTTGAGATCGGCATAAGCGACAGGCACAAACCTGAGGGACCTCTTCTGTGAAAGAGAGAAAATCTTCGAGATATTGCATGGACATTGTGGCTGCCTCCTCACTCCGATAAAGGTGATTTTGCGAAACGCAAAGGGTCGGGCATTTGCGAAATTCGCAGGGATTGCGGATGGGAGAAATTTGCGCGTGGGAATTTCACGAAAGGCAAAACATACAAAAAGTTGTGATGGAGCAACGCATTTTTCGAAAGTCAATTGTCAACATTATTATGATAATTCCACTTCCATTTCACTTGGACTTCCATATATTATTTGGAATTGGAATTCAAACCACGTGTTACTGATTAATTGTCAGTTCCTACTCATTCCTCTGAATCCCCTCCGTTTTTTCCTTTCGTGCATGCAGCTTCGTGATCATTGAAATTGGTGGGGAAATGTCACAGAATTATGCTGCTGGGTTGTCGAAGTACAAGCACAAGGGCGTGTTGGGATTGAAGGAGGTAGACCGTCGTCGTCTGTAGACTTCCACACTGAGACTGTCAGTTGATCGTTTGATTGACTTGCTGATTCGTTTGTATTGTTTTGACTGATTGACTTTGCTTGGGTGCTTGATAGGTTGCTTGATTGACTTGCTGATTCGTTTGTATTGTTTTGACTGATTGACTTTGCTTGGGTGCTTGATAGGTTGCTTGATTGATCGACTATTTGTCAGTATGGCCTTGCTCATTCGTTCTTACAGATTTATGACAATGATGCCGAGATGAAACGGAAAGTTCTAGAGCTGAGCAAGCTGATGCAGTCCGCGAAGCACGTGGTCTTGCATACGGGGGCTGGGATTAGTACCGCAGCCGGAAGTAAGTCTCTATTGGTTGATGGTTTGGTGTCGTTAATTTTTTCCCTTAAATTGCACTGTTTTTCTTTTTATACAGTTTCTGATTTCCGGTGAGGAGTTCTTGTCAGGTTTTTGGACCACAAAATCTGTTGATTCACTCGTTCTGCAAGCGATTTGACTGTGTCGGAGATTTAATGGCGATGTTAGCTTGATTGATTGCTTTGATTGAGCACGAATTCGATTTGCATCCACTGCATTGATTAATTGATTTGGCACCTCATGCCGCTGGAATATTTGTGTCCTGTTAAAAGCAGTTTATTAATTAATTGTTCCGTATATTTTTGGTGGTTTTGATTGGTTTTTTTTATTTTTTTTTGTAAAGCAAATGATTTAAATTTGTTTGCAAAGTGGACGAATTCTCGCAACATTTTTCAAATTAATTTTTTTGCTATTTTATACTGGAATTTATTTTTTATGATTGGTTTATATTTACAATCTAACCTGAATAAAAGAGTGTTTATTTATTTAGTGCATCCCTTGTTAG
>LRSR01003997.1:0-35971 GCA_001579985.1 Hypsibius dujardini
TTTGAATTTGAGCGAGACTCGGTTTCGTATTCTCACTTGGAAATAGCGGATATCAGCCAGGCGGACAGAACAGACAATTCAGACGATTGAACAGACACTGCAGAAATGAAGAGTGTCACGAAGCTTCACAAGCAGACAAACAGACAGATCGACAGAGAAATCGACAAGACAGACAAACTGACAGGTAGTCACTACCGTCACTCAGACAGACATAAGAATCCAGAAGTGAATCGACAGACTGGAAATGAGAATTAGGGACCGACAAACAGTTAAGTAGTGTAGTACTTGACTGTTTGTCCACAGCAAGACACGACACGACTGACAACAGTGTCGCGATTTTTGAGATGCTCTACTACTGCACCACATACGCCGCCTAAATCGTTACTCGCCAGCAGATGCAGTAATTTAATTGCAGCAGAACGAAAAACAACACTTAAAACACATGAAGGCATACGGTTCAAAGCGAACTCCGCTGCACGAATTTCGTTAACAGCACAAATCACCCCAGAAGCAAAGCAAGAAAATTTTTGCTCAATAGTTAACTCAAAATGAATCAGACAACGTCCAGTGCCGGCAAGAAGATCATTCCAACTCATCATCCACCAGTGTGACCGTCGCTCCACTCCCTTGACCAGCAAAGCCGCTGCCGCGCCGACCAAGCCCATCGCCACTCTCATCCCCTTCCAATTCCAATCCAGGAAATCCACTTCCACCAGCTCCGCGCATTGGGGGTGGAACTGCTCCCCGTGACGATGGCTGCATGGAGACATGCGACTCCGGATCCTCCGACAAGCGCTTAACAATCAGGTTAAATACCTGCGGTGGCAAGGATTCCGAGAGGATTCGAAGGATTTGACTGGGCGAACCGGACGCGCGAACGGCGTTACAAAAGTGGGTGATGGATTCCTCCAGCATGCCGTTCATCAGACAGGCCTCTCCGCGCTGCAGCTGCATCATAAAGTACCGCTGGACGGCTTCCGCATCGGAGGGGTCGGGCATGCCGGACGCGCGGTTGGCGGCTTGGGTGGCGCGAGCGCGACGGGCGAGGACTTTCTGACGAAACTGTGGGTCGCTGCGTCGTTTGTGGTCGAAGTAGACGCAGTAGCCGACGGCGGCCGTTACACCCGCCACCACTCCGAGGGTCCAGTTAGAGAGCATTTTCTGCAGGAGAATTGAATTTAGAAAATTTAATTTGCTGAGGACAGCAGGGGTTACCTGAAAATTTGCGGTGGAAATCCGCGAGGGATGATGGCGAACCAGAGATATTTTTCAAACTGTTCTCAATGTTGTGGTTGTGCAATGCGCACAATCGTGCATTTTGCGAATGCGCACTGCAGACATGACTGCGCACGGCCCATTTCAATGAACCAGCCAATCAAGGGTTTCCGGCCTTCCTTAACAAGTGAGTACTATGCAGTGCGCACTATATGTGGGTCTGTATGATCAATCGCACAATCAGCCAACAGCGAAGAACCAACAAGAATTGGCACTGTTTTCAGCCGTGTTCGAAGAAATGCAGGACTGCGACTTCAGACTTTTCATACCAGAAAATCAGGATTTGGGCGAGTGTCTACGCTGTGTTCCACCGCGCCGATAGTCATCAGTCCGGTCAGCCTCAATGCGGGGCACTTGTCCGTCACAAACCGCGCAGCTTCCACCACAGCTTCCGGTTGGAATCCATACTTGTCTGTCATTAAAACATGCAATAATAGTCATAATTCATAATCGTCACTCAATGACGAAATGTTTGATAAAACTTACTAGGCTCCCGGCTGGTATTGACTTGCAGCATGACATTGAGCCGCCGCGTAGCATCGGACTTTAAAATACTGGCGTTCAGCGTACTTGCCAGTTTTGTCGTGTCAATTGACTCGAAGAGCCAAACATTTCTGATACCTGCCAAAAAATTAAATTTTACGGCTGCATTATAGGTGGCGCATATACGAATATTGCAATTATTCTATAACAACTAACTAAAATATACTAAAATAAACTAGATTATTTAACTTTGTTCAATGCTTATGAACCAAAATGTCATTTCATTAACTCAGTTTATGGGTGAATTATTACGATTCAAACATTTAAAATTATTTAAAATATTAAGATAATTCTAAATATATTCCTGAACTGGCTAAACGTATATATTTTTTAATTCAAATGAAACAGTTGCAATTGAAATCAAACACGCGACTGAATTAAAAAAAGTTTAATTTTATCCAAACAATCCTATTGCAAAACAAATGCTACGTAGGACATCATGTATGCGTACCAGCAGTTTTGGTGCATTTATTCGTCTGGAGATGTCCGATGAAGTGCCACCGAATGTCCGGGCATTCAGAGACAATCTGCACCATTTTAGACCAACATTTTTTAAATTTCGGGCTAAAATTGTCACCACAAAAACACAAGGAACCTACCTTGGGGTCCTTGGCTTTCAGGAAGAGCTCTTGAATCTGCAACAAGAATTATTCACTTTATTCACTAAGACCCGACCCATTGATTAATTAGTTGTTGCCACCAGCACAGGTCAAATAAAAAAATGCTGTGATTGATTGATTGATTGATCGATCGATTGCTATATTATTATCGTCGCAAAGAATACTGTTTTATCATTGAACATTCGTGGCATTTTCTCAGGAACCAAACTCCCATAGAATGTTTCCTGAGTATGCTCAGGAATTGTTTCTTGCCCTTCACAAAGTTCTTTCGCGAGCAATACTCAAGAAAACTTGAGTACGTCAAAAACTTCAAAAAACCCTATATTTAAATTTTCAACGATCAATCAATAAATTAATCTAACTGGATAGCCCTAACCATGCATCCGGTACGATTGTCAGCTATCAACCAATCAATCTACCACTTTCACCTAAATCTTCAATTTTCGTCCTAATGGCTTGCCATTGCAATGGATGTGGTAATGTAAGCCACTCCACGAATCAAACCGAATTTAGAGTAGACCACCCTACTACATTCAATGCTTTTTTTATGACTCAACATTCGTGAGCATTTCTCATGAACCAGGCTCCAAAAATGTTTCCTTACTATCCTCAGGAATGTTTTTCACGAACTTGCCCTTCATAAAGTTCTTTCGTGAGCAATGGTACGAAAACTTGAGTACGTCGAAACGAAAAGTTAAAAAGCTGAGTACGATGGAGCATGGACCCAGCTTTTTTGTTCTTCAAACCAGCTTTTTCATTCTTCAATGTTCCTCAATATTCTTCAATCATCCTTGGAGAATAGAGTAGAGGAACATCGATTGAAGAACGAAAAAACCAAAACGTAAAATAGTTTACATATTCTAAATTTTTGCTGTTAATATCACTAGCAATAGATTCCGTAACTCAATGATTAAGGATTATTGCAATCACAAAATAATGGACATTTTCATGTTGTCTAACGTAGCTTAGAATATTTTATAGCTATTTTAATTTTGGTGGGTTAATTATGTATAGTTGAATAAAAAATCGCCTGCGGCACAAGTGTTTCATATTTAAAAAGTATTAATATATTATTATAGTATTAAGCATAGTATTAGTTACTGAGAAATCCGTGATGAAAACGAAATTCGCCTGCAGCGAAAATTTTTCGTTTATCTTTCGTAGTGCTGGTACTGTAGTGCCACGATTATAACAGTCAGTTAAGCCCCGCCTCCGTCAAACGCGCCTCTGTCATGAGTTGGCGTTTACCCAACACAGACAGTCCGAGTGTGCTGCCTGGGTGTAAAAACCGACCATAATAATCGTGGCAGTAAAGTACTGGACAAATCCCTATCATACGAGGTTTATAGCTTAATTTCATTTTATTGAGAAGTATATTAATAATATCTTGTTTCTAAAAAATTTTGCCTGCGGCGCATGTGTCTATTCAAATATTTCATCCAAAATTCGGAAAGCTACCTAGGAGCGAGGCGAAACATTTTTTGGTGTTTTTGTGGGCAAAATCTATGCTGTGGGCAAATTGAAATTTAATGGGGCAAATTGATTGATTGGTCAACACACAAGCACAGGTCAAATTAAGAAATGCTGTGATTAATTGATTGCATTATTATTATTATTATTATTATTATTATTATTATCGCAAACACCAATCAATTGGGACAATTGATTGATTGATTGGTTGTTGGCACAAAGCACAAGTCAAATACTGTAAAGAAATCCTCTGATTGATCGATTGATTGATTGCTTGCAGCATCATTATCGCCGCAACACACCAATCAATTGGGATGATTGATTGATTGCTTAGTTTGCCGACTTCCATTTGATATTAGTAGAATTTTGTACTCACGTAATTTTCGCCAAAATGGCGTTGTCCCGCCGCGTACGCCTCCAGAATTAACTCAACCGGCTTGGTCTTGCTCACTGCCACGAGAAGCGGAGCTTTGGAAATCTGTTTTGCGGATACAATCGAGGAATACTTGAGCAAGAATTGTGATGGACCGTTTTAAAAGGAACGTCTTGCAACTCTTCTCACCGTTTTGCGACTGGTAACAGCGACAACCATCCGATCACGCACGATCTGCAGAGATTTCGGCAAGGACTCAGCCATAACTTTCAACATGCCCAGAGATAATGTTTGAGAAGCAATATCACATCCGGCGGTGACGCGGTGTACTGTGTTTAACACTCAAAACAGCTGCGAATCTGCATTACGAACGCGATAACAGCAAACAGCAAAAAGCTGATACGGGTTCCTCTTGTTCTGCAAGTTAAGACATCGTGTTCGCTTCAGCACAATGTGTCTGTATAGTACTCTGTTCGTACGTAGTGTTGTGCTAGGGTAGTTGCACAAATTACGTAAAGAGGTGTCATTTCTGCCAAAAGACACTTATTATCGAAACAAATAAATTCTCCCTATTTTGGGGGCGGGGAACGGGGGGGGGGAGGCTGCCCCCCTTTTGCTGGCTGACACACACCGCTGATGAGTGTCGGTTTCGGGTCCGTGGACCATCACCAACTAAACACCAGTCATAATGCTTTGATGCCAGTTCTTCCGTCGCAAGATTTCATTATTGGAAGTAGTGTCATATGCGCAATGCGTCAAGCACTCCCAGCCGAAAGCAACTAAAGAACCCCCGTAGTGTTTTTCTTCGAGATTGACCTTTAAATCGCACCAATACGTATATAGCACATCAGTCAAATCATTATATTTCACCCCCTAGGAAGCCGATGCTATTAACTCAACGATGACCCTACAGTACAGTGGCCCTGGGGGTTATCAGCAATTTGCGTAATTACATTCGACGGCGGGAGTACTTAATAACCCTCAATTCCCAATTGAAGATATTCAAGTCAACAGCAAAAAATATTACATCCCCAATACTTTCGCGTTGCTTTGCACGGAAACGGTGAGTTCATTGGAAGGACTAATTACTCTCGTCGCTCTTCCGCTGGAACATTTTTTTTACTTATTTTGTGCTATTATTTTCAGCAGCAGAAAATTCCAGAGTCTGTACGAGTACAGTAGGTCGTCAACGTTAACCGTTCATTGCCGTGGTTAATTATTACCGCGATTAAAAAGTGCTTCTTTGTCTATATACATAGTTGGTTCTTATATATATATATAGAATATAATAATAATAATAATAATGATATGCGATAAAATACATATTCAAAATAGAATATATATGTATTTTATATAAACTTGATTCTTTATATATATATAGCCCTCTTTCTGTGTGCTCGACAATTTCTTCCACATCATCAAAGCAGAAATGGCGTTAACCATTCTCAACTTCTCCGCTGGGTATAACGAAACTAGCTCGTCTGTTCCTTCCAATACCACGACCTCTTCAAGGTACGCCCTTGGTGTGGTCTACCAAACGGAACTCCGTATATGGATTGGATTAGCTCTGCCAGTGCTCTACGTTGGGGCAGTAGGCAATATCCTTACAATGGCTGTAATCGTTCGCTCTCGTTGGTGGAAGTCTGGCATTCAAGTTTTAATCGCCAGTTTGACTGTGGCCGATCTTATTGGCACGCTTTTTGTCCATCCCCATCAAGTACTGAACTTCGTCCTGGCCCCGGTTTATCCATGGAATTCACTGACTTACTGCCGTACCACTGGGTACGTTTAACTAAAGTCCAGTTAATTAATGTGACATATTAGGATTTAAGTACTGCAAATAGAGCAAAGTTATGCTGAAAGGAAAAAGCTCTTATTTAAAATATACTTACCTAAAAAAAGACTTATTAAAACCACTTATCTAAGAACACTTATCTAAGAACACTTATCAAGAAACTTATTTAAAGCTTATTTTAACACTTTTCTTGTTATTAATAATATTTATTTTTATCAGAAACTATTAAACTTAATAAACACTTATTAAAAATACTTATCTAAAACTCGAATATGATCAATCGCGATATTTTCACCAATTTTGAACTTTTTTTAATTAAGATATTCTTAGTAGTCAAGGTAAGTTGCGAAACTTCTAATGTAAATCTGGTAATTTCTTTCCTTGTCAGAATGCGAAATGAAATGAGTCTCTGCTTTTGCGATGTGCTAGTCTTGTTGTATCTAAATTTATCGAATCCAACTAATTATTTTTAACGAAAACCATGCTGTACCGGTAATTATATTGAAGCGCAGAGTAAATACTGCAAGTCTGCACTTCACTACCGTATGTTATTATTATTGCTCTTACCGTATATATATTTATAATCTTAAAAATAAATACTTATAGGTACATCTTGATGATAACGTATTACCTGCAGCCCCTGCACTGCTGCATGATTGCCATCAATCGTTTCATCACTATCGTTTTACCGCGGAAATTTCACATTTTGAGCAGTCTGAAGGCGGGTATCTTGATGACCGTTTACTGCTGGATCCTCCCGGTTATCCTGTTCGCCCTACCGCTCGCCGAAGTCGACGGTCGCTTCACCCACGGCAGCCCCTTTGGACAGTGTAGTTGGGCGGGATATCTCGGCAGTCGTGAACTGTCCTTCATCATATCAGCCAGTACCGTTTATGTTCCGACTGTGGTCATTTTCTGCTGTTACTTGGGTATCTTTGTTCACCTCAAACTGGCGGACAGTCGCCTCCGGCAGGTCGGGATCGAGGGGAATGCCCAACGATCGGTTCGAAATTCAGAACGGAAAGAGCGAAGTCTTCAGGTAAGTTCACAGGGAAATAATTTTGATTTAAATAATAAGTCAGATTGAAGAAGTTGATAAGTCAGAGTCAATGAAATAACTCCTATTAAATTATAATAAAGTGAGGGATATGTTCTTAACACACCACAACCCACACAACCATTTTAATGTCTTTGCCCACAACATTTTTCGCCAAAGATTTGGTACAACATTTCCTCTAAACACAACCTGTTTTTGGAAACCCCATTACAGCTTGGAGTTGGCCGACTAGGGATGACAAAAACCAACCGAATTAAAAAACTAAAACATTTAGTAATTTCTTTGCTTTAGTTGTTTTATTTACAGAAAATGCTAAACTGCTACTGTACTAAAAGTTTCAATGGTAAAAACTACAAGAACTAAAAATTTAAAAATCCAAGTCAATTAAAATTTAGCACTGAAAAGTAATCGTTTGACTTACAAAAAGAAACTAAACTAAGAATCATTAGTAATTGATTAAATTTGATTAAAAAATTTAGTTGATTAATTTCGCTGTTGGCTTTTAACAGTTCTCTAAAGAAACCGTGCATTCAAACAAAATATACTACTTGCTAGTTCTGAATCTGAATTTTATGAAAAAAATTATTTTAAGGTTAAACTGTTTGGCTATTTTCGGGAAATAATTGTGTCCATAGAAAAGACTGTGGTATAGCAATTGATACGCAAAAAGATTGTGGGGCTGTAAGCATAGCAAAAGGTTATGGCGGGTTTTGAGCATAGTCCTCACGGCCTCACCCATAGAAAATTACCCATTTTCACGGGGGTGTTAGTTCAGTGAAAATCACAGGATACAGTGTATAAAAGAATAAGAATGGATTACACGATTGGAAAGTACTTCAGTATTTCCGAAGGTTGAGCTTAAAACTTTCGTGAATTTTGATTCACTTGAAAATGACAAAAGCAATTCATTACAATTCCTTGTGCTACTGCATTAATGTTTCTAATTTTAATAAACGAACTAATAGCAAAGTTACAATATTTCAGGTCGCGAAAATGATGGGCATGACTTATGTGGTCTTTCTGGCCTGCTGGGTTCCTCTGACGTCCTTCTTCTACCTGGTACGAGACATCAGGCGGGCACCCTATCCCATGGTGCTTCTGGGGATGATGTTGATCTTTTGGCTGAGCGACTGCTGTAACACCGTAAGGCAAACTCCCCATTTCTCGGTTCTTCGAAATATTTTTGTGTGAATAAGATATACCATACATACTTTACGTAACTTATTAGTAACTTTTACGTAACTATGTAACTGTATGTATCGGTGTAACAGTTGGCGGGACATATATATAAAGGTTTCTCCGGATTGTAGGTGATTTACTCCGTGATGAATAAGGATTTCCGTGACGCGTACAAGCAGCTCTTTCGACGGATTCGCACCTGCTGTTTCTCATCAGGTAGCGCTGGTGAGGAGGAGGCCCACCCAGCAGGAGCGGGGGCATCAGTAGTACGGCATCATGGGTTGAGAATGCCGACCGTCTCTGGCCATACATTGTCGCGGGATTAGATTATTAATCGAGCTATGGAGTTCAATTTTGAATACAATTTATTTATCAAGTTGGTTGTCGACAAAGAGGCAATATCTCCAATATTTCAAAGTGAATTTAGCTTTTTTTGAACAAACAGACAGACACGTAGCGCTGTAGACAAACTGGCAAGCTAAAACGAAAAAGATACAATCAAACAGGCAGGCAGACAAGCAGGCAGACAAGCAGACAGACAGACAGACAGACAGACAGACAGACAGACAGACAGACAGACAGACAGAGGGGCAAACAGTCAGTTCGGTTCTGTTGACGTTACTATGGTTCGTGGGAGTGGTGTTGCCAGAGTCGGTCAAAAGGGGGAGGAGCAAGATTTTTTTGTCCTAGCGAAAGGGGTTCAACCGTCCTCCCCCTTGTACTGGTTAACACACCACTGTCAGGGCACACCAAAGGGAACTGATACATGGAAAACTGAAAAGAACAGAGCCAGAACTGGGGTGAGCTGTACTGTCGACCAAGCAGCGCCGAGCTACCTTTACGACCCCGTTGAGCATTGTTCGGATCGAAACGACTATTGAGTGTTTTAATATGGCAAATTTGGGCCTGGGCTGTGCAGCAGCACAATTGATTCGAATGGTTCTCATAAACCATATTCAGGAATAGACGATTCAACGTGAATTTCCCTCGAACGTCCCGCTGACTTGACGCTGTCACGCACTAAGGCCGCCATTTCGATTTCCCCTTGCGACGCGATGGTCATCCATGAACGGAGCTACTCAAACGGCTGCAGCCACAACCAATCTATCAGTATATACGCGCTGCTTATTATTCTGTACTCCTTTTGTGCTTAATAAAGCAAGTCCTTTTCAAAGCCACGTTCCACCAAACAAGACACTTTTAATAGACATCATAAGAAGCCGGCTTCACAACCGAATCGGATGCGGCAATCTGTTGGCGTGGCGGTTCACGCGCTCAAATTAATAATTAATCGGCACATTTCCGGCTTGCTTGATTAATAACCGACAACCGAAACAACACGCAGCTATTTCTGATTGATCTTGTCTACTCCTCTTTTTTCAAAAGACTGAGTATAATTTCAAACAGCAACTGTGCAGTAGCAAGCAGACCGTGACTGAGGCGGTGCAGACTGAACCTAGTCAACCCCTGACGGGTTTCACAATCAGTTTAACGTTCCGAAACACTACATCGGCATTCCGTTCAATCGAAAAAGTTCTCTTTTCCCGGCACCGAAGCGGGCAACCACACAGAAATGAAAGCTGGTCAATCTGTTGTTGTATTTGACAACCTTTTGGGATATTCATCTTGGCGTGCTTCGTGCTTCTTTTAGGTCCTCTATTTATATCGCAGTGGTCCATCAAATATTGAGAATTATTTTACTGGCAACTACTTCGGTGTAAGGCTAACATAAATCCCCTTATTCAACTGGTAAGAGTATTAATTATTTATAATTGCTATAATAATTGCTATAATAATTGCGTTAATTATAGCTGCACATGTCAGCGTTAAGATCAGAAATATTAGGAAAAACATTTTACAAGGACCTGAAACAAAAGATAGTGATCACTGACGCATTCATTAGCGTGAATATGATGCCTCACTTAAAAAAGAAAATTTCGAGGGGAGTATGACCTTTTCTATTGCAAGTCAAGAATATAATGAAAGATTTTGCGTCGACGAAAGTGTGTAAAGTGGACGGTTGCGGCTCCGTGGTGTTATTTAGATATAAATTAAAAGTATCTGCACAGCCTTTCAATTTTTTGAATTATTAACTAATGACACCACGCGTGACTCTCCAGGTCATTAAATTAAAAATCGGCGGTTCAATAAATTCCGGTTGTCAGCTCCCAAAGGGGATGTACAAAGAGGATGCACAACAATTTTCCTTGACCTTTAAATTTCAATATTTCGACATAACTGTGATTGGCACGCTCCTCGGGTGACGCTTAATTTAGGGCATGTTATTACATCTAAAATAATTTTCCGCACTCAGGGGCGGAACTGCGGGTTTTATGGGTCTTATTTGAGGAATATTAATTAACGCCCTGCGGAGATCCGTTCTTGTACTGAGAAATATCTGTGAGGATGCCCAGCAATTCTCCATGTCAGAGTCGAATTTTGAGAAAATTGATTGCGTGGACGAAAAATAACGTGTGCCTTGCACTTGCACTTGTTTTGTGTAATATAGTTTAACACAATAAATTAATAATCCGTCTCTCAAACATTGGAAGGGGTTGAAGGTGCTTTTGGGCACGATTGTATAGATGACATGCAGTTTTGTATATGTAGGCGATGACAGATTCCCGTGCAGTCGCTCTTATTTCACCGGAAGCGCTATTACTGCTACGCTTGGTATGCCTCGCAGGGGCTCTTTATCCCATTGCTGGCGCAAGTTCTCCCGATTCACGCTTCACAGTCGAAATAATCTCCCCGACAACCACTGGACAGGTCAGTTTGGGATCGACCGCATTCATGGCGCCGGCTTTCGACCTGGCCATGGCCGAACTGATGCGGGACTATTCGGGTGTGTTTAATGCAAAACTGACTTCCCTTGTCAACAGCAGTTTCATCAAGAGCTGCGAGGACTTAGTGATGAATGCGGACTTTATGGTGGCTGATTATTACTACGGGCGACCCGTCGAAACTAATTTGACTGTATTTGCTTTTCCGGGTAGGAAAGGTTCAAAATTGAGCACCATGGGGCATGAATTTTGGAAACCAATCAAGTGGGAATGTTAATTCGTATCTGAATTGACAGGATGTTCTACGGAAGTAATCACAGTGTCCAGATTGGCCACTGCATGGAATCATCTCGTCATTTTAGGGTAATTCCTGTCCTGCTAGCTTATATGCAAGACTAAATTTTCTAATTTAAGTATGCAATGAAAGTATCTAAAATAGAAAAGATATTATTATATGAGGAAAACGTATATCTTATTTCACACCGAGTAACGAGTTAGAATCATTGATTTTAAAATATAATCGAATGCTGATTAAATATGTAAAATATTTGTTCTATTTATTTGGAATGCGTCCATCGGAATATTTATTAAAACTTGTTTTTCCAAAACTAATTATTTCTATAGTACCGTCTGACACTGCTTGTCCGTTTCAGAGCTTCCTCCGACATATCACTGCAAAATAGGAACCGCTATCCGACGGTTAATCAAGCAGGCAGTGCGTCGACCGGGTTAATTGGCAGTGCAATTACGTTGTTCGTTATGAAATTCCGCTGGAGGATCATCAGCATCGTGGCGGATCGAGAGGGAGCGTCCGCCGCGTTGGGCTTGGCTGGGTCCACGAAACTGGCCGTCGAATTACAATAGCACGGCTGCGTCGTCTATTTATTCGTAGTCGGCATATCTGCTGAAAATGCGTTGCCTGATGTACTGGATAAAATTAAAATAAAATCTCGAAGTAAGTTCAAGAGTATAAGCTCTAAAAAAACATGAGAAATTGCTCATTAACTCTCCTCATGTTGTAGTTATATCATTCTGGGGTCATGCACTATCCCTCCGCAAATTTTGGCATAAATGAACTGTTTATAATTATATATATTAAAATTTGGAATATATTTTGGTTGTGTCCAGGTCACAGCCCATCGACTGAACATGACCGGAGACGAGTATGTACATAAGGAAAACAGAATGCCAAATTATACATACATATGCAAATTGTATTAGACTACAGCTATTTTACTCCTCCCTCCCAGTGTGTGGGGCTCAATAGTATCCTAGCTATTTTACCCCTTCCTGGGACCTAATAGATCCCTGGCTATTTTACGCCTCCAATGCTGTCCGTCTGTCCGTCCGCTATCGATTCGTCCGTTTTCAATCCGTCCGCTGTCCGTCCGCTGTCCGTCTGTCCGTCCGCCCGTTGTCCCTCCATCAGTCCATCCGTTATCAATCCGCTTCTTGTCCGTCTGCTGTCCCTTCGGCCGGCCGGACGGACAGACAACAAACGAACAGCATGGGAGGGGTAAAATAGCAGGTGCCCTATTGGGTCCCTATCGATGTAGTCAGGGAGAGGTAAACTAGCCGGGGTTCTATTTGGCCCAAAAGGAGGGGGTGAAATAGGCACTCCAATTGTTTATGCTGTATAGTTTCAACAATACAATCTCCATTTTTGGTGCGTAAAATATGTCTTTACGTGGACGTTGCGGATTATCCAACGGCAATCTTCGGGAACGTGACCTGGGAAAACTACGACGAACACGACGAAGTGAGAGCCCGCACTGGGAATACTCCAATAAAACTGGGAAGAACAGTGCACAATAAACATTTCAGGATGCTCGATTGGCCTATCGAGCACTGTTTGTGCTGGCCCCAAGTCCAACAGTCAATTGGACTACGAGGAAGCCACGACATTGGGTCTTCCAACAGCTAATTGACCGCTCCAAACGGGACTACAACTACTCGTACCCAAAGAACGCTTTCGTGAGTATAATTCCCTCTACCGTGTAACTGTAACAGTGCAATTATCTATCGAATCGAGCGATCCTTGAACGACATATTTCCTCCTAGCCGGGTCCGAATGTCCTCACGAGCTACGTTACTCTGAAAATACTAGAAGTAAGGTGGTCGGTCTACTGCAGTTTTCACATGATGCGCTAACGTTCAATTGTCTGTCTCTATAATAAGTAGATTGTGGCCGGCTTTTTGCGAGCGAACAGGAACCCGGATTCCGAAATGCTCGTCGACCGTTTGAGAAACCATTCGTTCAGCACGGGAGTCGGAAACCTTACCTTCGACGCAGACGGCCTACGCATCACCCACTTTGACGTGAATCAGCTCAACTGAACAACGGGAGCTTTCCAAGTATATGAATCTACTTGTGTTTATTTTCGTGAATATATTTTTTTATACTGATTGGGTGGGACATGTATTTACAATGTACATGCAGTTTACAATATAAGTAAAATATTTCCCTATTAATTATTTGTATTAGACTCAGATAGTTAGCAAAATAACTAAATTTGATTGGCGAAGACAATGCTCACAACCCGGCACAACCTTTTTATCATCAATTCCTATGTTCACAACCTTTTTACGCCAAAGATTGGTCACAACCTTTTCTATACAGTATCAACATAATCCTTTTCCGAAACCTCATGACACTTGGGGTTGGCCGAGTAAGGATGGCAAAACCAAACTTTATTGAAAAGAAACTAACGGGTTTAGTAATTTCTTTGCTACAACCTTTTGGGCTGACTAAAAATACCAAACTAAAAGTGTTACCCTAACATTTTTTTTGAGGATCTAAAAAAATTTTCGAGATCTTTTTTGGAACAAAAATTACGACATTTTTGATCCACAAATAGTGCTCTTAAACGGTTTTTATTTAGACCACGAGGTAAAAAATGTCCCAGTTTTTTACCAAAATTAAGGCAAAGGACTTTAGTTTAAACGAATGGCATATTTTTGTCACACGGGTCACGACTGCTTGAAAAAAGGGTTAAATTGCGAGGAATCACATCACTTCGAAAAGAACCATTAACGAACAAAAAAAATCACAACATAACTTTCTGTGCAGTCAGCATGCGGCGCAAAAAGGCCTTTCGCCACTACCCACTGTAGTAGTCCGGCTTACGAAGCTTTTTCGCCCATCTCCCTTTGTTCGCACTCTCCAACTTCCGCTCATGAATCTTTACGATATGACCTAAAAAATGAAAAAAATTGATTAGTTAAAGGAATACAAAACAACACATTGAAACTTAAAGATTTATACAAAAGATGTACAACAAACAAGTAAAAAAACCATGTAAAAAAATCTTATGAAAGACATGATCGATATTTTCCTTCCCGAACAATTTGACGAAACCCATTCCACGACATTTCACAGCGGCGACCTTGCACAGGTCGTCTGGAGTAATGATGACTTTCCACATGAGCGCTTTGGTGTAATTTTTGGCGCTCTCACTGTCATCGACCACGGACTGGGCCAAATCCCGCTCAACCCACATCGCTGACTTTCAAATTCGCACCTGGTTCTTGTCGTCCGAGCGATCAGCTTCCAAGTAGTACCACTTGACTTTTGGAATCACTGTATGAACGAAAGAATTATTGCATTGCATTATATTGTGTCACCCTCTCGTTAACAGTACACTAAATTAATTTCTTGTGCAATTGGCATAATATTATATATGAATAAAATCACTGAACTAAATTCAACAAATAATTGAGAATTGCACTCATGCTTAAGCAGCTAATTTGTATCGCAAATTAGAATTTGAGATCTAGGTTACTATAGGCAAAGAATACTCATCGGCGCGCATTGCTTGGAGTGTTGATTTCATTAATACTAGTGCCTTTCTTGAAGAACTTCTCCTGTCCGATACGGAGCTCCGCTGTCAAGACTGAAAAGAAAATGGTACAGTCAAAGCAAACGTGATTAGTTGCAAAAATGAAATCGCTTCTTACCCTTGATTTTAGCTTTCAGTTTATCCAGTTTTTTCTGCTTGTCCTGCATGCTGAGACATGAGACTCGCCCCTTGTCCGAAACAGTTTTTGTGGATACATCGTTTGCAGCACCTAAAAAGCATAGCTGATAAGCTTTCTCATTGCTTGTGCCTGTTCCTGTATTTAGGCGTTTGTTCGCGTGTGCGTACCTGTGTATGTGTCCTCCTTATATGTACAGTCAACGACAAGATTGAGTACACTAGAGGATCCGGGGAATGGGCAAAAGGGCGGTGGGGGGTGGTTTTCAATCGAACAATCGAACAATCGAACAATCAACCACCTGACCACCCCCTGCTCCGCTCCTTTTGCCCATACCTCAAACCCTCCAGTGTAGTCAATCTGGTCGTTGACGGTAAGTGTGCGTGTGTGTGCGTTTTTTTTTCGTTTGGCTCGTTAAATTAAATAAGGACTTTATTTATACATCTTTTGTCACGGTGGAATTAAATTAGGACTTTATTTTCCTCTTTTGGCACGGTGGACAACTTAAATACTCAAGAGACTTTTTTGGCCCCGCCAATGCTAAAGAAGTTGCGAATTTGTCCCTCAGTCGAAAAAGAGGGCAAAATAAAACCCATGGAGTACTAGGGTTAGTTACTGTAATAAAGGTTCAAGTGGACTGAACAGACTGAAACATTCAGAGCTATTTTGGGAATTTTTTAATAAAATTGAATCAATTAAAAGACTGTGAAGTGTGAATTGAAAGTTCTAGTTACAAAAAGACACAAAACTAAAAATCCTTACTAATTAAGTTTTAGTTGATAAAAACAAATTACTTGACTAACCTCTGTTTGCTTTTAAATCAAATTTTAAACTAATGAAACTGATTGCTAGTTATAGTTCTGTTTTTTTAAAGACATCATCAGTAGGAGATTAAATCGTTTGATGTTTTTCGGAAAAAAATGGTTACCTTATTTAGGTTGTGCCCAGCATTTGACGAACATTGTTGTGGGCATAGCAATAGTTAAAAAAGTTCTGTAGTTGTGAACATAACTCTCAGTACATCTGTGTTATTTTGTGTATTAATAATAATATTAGTAATAATAATATCGATATAATAACATAATATTATTTTAGTATTATTTCGTTATTGTTCCGATTGCTGTTTATTACAGTATTATTGTAATATTTTTATTTTTGTTCGATGAAAGGTGGTTCTGCGGCAAGGTCTCAAAAAAGCTCCCGAATTCTACTCCATGTGTGACATTGCCTGGAGATTTGGAACGCCGCCCACGGATCAGCCGGTTTGCGGATTTAACGGTCTCGGTGGGCCTTGTGCACCAAAAGGTTTCTGGAGATCTGTTCAGCGAGTTTTTGTGTCGGCCACAACAAGAGTATTTAACCCTCTGGTTGCCGGGTGTTTTAGGTATACGGGTCAGCCAAAGTTGGCTTAAATAGGGAAAGTACCTAACTTGTATGGTTAACATGACAAGGGTTCATTTGGCACTTTCCCTGCTCGGTTAGTGCCGTACCGCCAGACGGCGCTGTTGCGCCTCCACACAACAACCTGACAACAGCTGACATTTTGCCAATAGGGAATCAAAACATCTTCCTAGTGAGTTCAATTTTTTCATTCCGCTCTCGATTGCTTGTTTATTTCATTTTCAACTGGATTTCATTGGTATGGTCGTTGGCTAGGACCCTTTTTAATTTCGAAGCCCGGAATTCTTTTTTCAGCACGCACCGCAAGTTAGTATACATGCCATTTAAGTTTAAGCCAAGTTTGGCTTAAACTTAGTTCTTGATTTCAGTAGGTTTCACGTTGCGTTCCGCGAGCTGTGCGCTGCTTCTGCGGCTTCGTAGTTTTGTATCATTTAGTCGTGTTATTTTATCAGCTTTCCGTGAGCCATATATTACGACGATAATTGTTTTCAATCAAACGAGAGCGAACTTCTGATGAAATTTTCGAAACTCTGTTGCTGTGCAAGATTAACGCGTCGTTCATTCATGCCGTTTAGAACACATCTTCAATTGTTAGAAGTTGTATTTGAAGTTGTATTTACGCATATGACGCGTAATGAGTTGAGTTAGAGTTGGAGTTGGAGTTGAGTTGATTCAAATGAGTTGATTGCGTAATAGGAGTTGAATTGAGTTGCAGTTAAGGTGAGTTGGAGTTGAGTTGAAAATTCTGTGAGTTGCACATCTGTGGAAATGACAGCTTCGAAACCTGTACCTTGAAGCTGTACCTTAGCTCACCTGGTCTTTTTTGACAGAGATCAGATTGCTCAAAAAGCGAGAAATGACAGCTTCGAAACCTTCGACCTCACTACGGACCTGATCATGAGAACCAAAAGAGGCAACGAAACGAACACGAATTTCTATACTGGCTCTTGTATCTACTTTTTCTCTCTCATTTAAGGTTAAAAAAGTGCTTTCACGTTATTGGTATTATCGATTTCCACACTGGCACTTGCATCTACTTCTTCTCTCTCATTTGCTTTCACGTCATTGGCGTCTCGGTATTATCTTCACCTTTCCGCTCTGCGTTCGGAATACCCGTGCACATCGTACTGACGTTATTTATATTTTATACCCTTTCCATATATATTACCAGCCATCCATTCTCTAGGAATTTTCTGGATTTTATCGAATGGTGGGTCCTTAATTAACTGGGCATACATGCCAATGTTGTATCCTTTAGATGGAAATCCTTTCTCATCTCTTCGCTATCGTAAATAGTGATGTAATTGAGCACAAGTTTTGCAGACTGTCAAGGTTCACAATGCTTCAAAATGACTCACCAGAGACTAATTTATTGTGTAAACCTAACACAAGGTGTGTGAAACTTAAATTATTTGTATATGTAAATCTAAAAAGCTGACACATTTTTGTTGTGCTAATACAGATTTTTGAAAATTTGAAAAAGCGAAGTAATAGTCTATCCCCCCTTTCACTTTTCAATTTCCTGGAAACGAAAATTTGCACGTAAGAGGGAAGTTCTTCGAAAAAAATTGCCTGCGGCGCCCTGTGTAAACCTTAACTGTCCCTTAATTTAGTCCCTTTGTAAGCAAGAAACGACAGATAATGCCTGCAGGCGAATTAGTACGGAGATAGATTTGAATTAAATTTTTTTTATTGCCTGCTAAAAGTATTCCGAACAAAACTTAAAAGTATAGGCAAATTTCGTTTCTCACACCAATGATTTCATGTGTCCAATCTTTCAATTACACTGTAGTTTCATGAGTCTCCCCATAGTCCGTCAAGGGTTACATTTGGATATTTGTTGCAAATTGTTAGCCAACCCACATTCGCAGATCGCCCTGAAAAGGGGACCTGGTTCATGGTCTTCTCAGAGCAGAGTCTCGTTTAGGATCCTTACAAGTCGCTAATAGGCCAGGCCCGTGGGCACTTTTGCTGTTTACCTATTGGTCCGTCCGCAAATTTTGAAATACACAGACGGACCAAAGGGCCAATAGTGCTAAATCAATCCTAATACAGGCCCATGGACACGTTTGGCCCGTGGGTGACGGCCGGGTATCAATTTTGTCGGACGGTCAGCGCTATAGGCCCGTAGGTTTTTAAACCTCGATGCACACCTGCCCTCATGGTCAGGGCTAGGGGTAGGCAACTGGTAGGCAACGGGTAGGCTAACTGGCAAAATGCGTTTTTTCAAAATTTGAACACAAAATTCGGCCTAATGTTCCTGATCATTTTGAAACTTGTGGGGGTGTGAAAGTCTCATTTCCAAGGGTCCTCTGGAATTTCAAACCCTTTTCTTCAGTTTTTCCACCAAATTTGGACCGTTCCTGATTGTTTTGAACCTTCCATTTGCATTTGGCAATATGTGGCTGATATTGGACCATAACAAAATCTCAAATTTAACAAAGAATGTCTCCGCTTTATATTTTCGAATAGAGCTATAATGATGATGATTTTCAAATTTTATTTTATCACCATAAGCATACTACGAAACTTGGGACTGACGAGAAATCATTGAGTTTGTGGAGCTCACTGGACCGGCGAACAATCAAGAAATTCTCTGAATCCTGCAACGGTTAGTGGTTTCGTCATGGAGACATTTAGACAGGCAGGCAGGCAGACAGACAAACAGAGAGACAGAGAGACAGATAGTTATGAAGGCAAACAGGCAGATAAGCATACAGTCACACAGTCACTCAGAACGGACAGAGACAGATAAACCGTGCAGACAAATGGAGAGCAAACACTTTCACACAAGTCTCTATTTGGATGGAGATTCACCTCAAAAGATTTGTCAAATCAATCGGTAATACATACAACGCATGTCCAGTCAGTCTTTTTCTTGTTGCCCACACAGATTTGTCAATAACTACACGGACGTCAAAGTGAAGAGCCTCGGCTATGTGGATTAGACTCATACGAAGCTGATCATTCTGATTCATGTTTGCGGCTTGATAACGATCCAGCGCAATATCAACAGAGGGGCCGGCGCAGACAATCGCTGATGCAGACAGTGTTACGCAAATCCAGTCGAACCCACGTCATCCCAAAGGGATCCGTAGTAGTGTCTTCTACATGTAGGATGAACAGGAAATGGGATTTGACCGTTACGAATAATAATACTTGTAGGGTCTTCATAATTCCGCAGGCAATGAAGCGGCTGCTCGTCACATTGTCAGTTGGACCGCTCGGGCGTAGGACGACTATCATGACCGTTTTACAGTACAATAAATACTAGCGGAAAAAGCATCCACAGAACAGCCAAAAATCAAACAAACAACAGTTGGCATTACTCTTCGTGATGGTCCAGCGGAACGTGTGCCAAGAGCTCATCCCCGTCCACGTCAAACTCTTCCTCGACGACCCAACGGAAAACGTCATCATCTTCATTCGACACATCCCCTTCGGACAGTGAGACAGCTGGAAGACCGACCTCTGGGATCGCGGACAATTTGATGGGGAGGAAATAATCCCTCGACCTGAAGTTGACCGCCCGACACTCTGAGTCCATACACTTTTGGTGGTACATTCCGGTAGGAAGTGAGGCGACAAAGAGCACGTTGTTGGACTTGTGGTGCCGGCCGATCCGCTCGCAGTACTTGTAGTCCCCGCAGATGGCGTACAGTATAGTATGGGTGTCGGGGAAGTACTGCCACTGCCGGATGCGACCTTGCGCTCCGCCCATTGTGATGACCTCCTCGAAGAACCGATCCAGCTCCGGAAACGGCGATCCGGATGATCCTGTCTGACTGGGCGCGAGTGAGTTGGCCCCTGTTCTTGTCTGCAAAGTAAGAACATCAAATTAAACAATATTCATTTGCATATTTAAAATATTAAAATAATGATAAGAATAAATCACAGATCAGTTAAATACATAGAAATAGTAAATCCAAATGTTTCTGAGATTTTGAAACAGATACTGGTATTAGACTTATTTTCCACAAAATTAAATTTTTTAATTATTTGAAACTGGCAAGTTGGAAAAATAGGCATACACTCCGAATTTGCTTACTTCTCTGGATCTGATAATAAATTAGGGATGGCAAAAAATTAGATAACTCCTTAACTTTTTTATTCATTTAAAAATTAACTGCTAAGAATTTTTAGTTCACCTTTCTTAGTAACTACAACTGTTTGTCTAGTTTTGACCGAAATTAATCACTAATTCTAGTTTTCTTATTTTTCCTATTTACATTTTTATTAACTAAAGTTTTAGTTAAAGAGTTTCGCCATTCCTATATTAAACCAATTGAAATATCCTAAAATGAAGGTTTTTGTAATGATGAATTGGAACCAGAGACGGTAGAAAACACGTAAATGCCTGAGCCGAAGTCATTTTAATTCCTCATGACGTATACAAGAATTGTGCAATGTCTGATAAACGGAAAATCAGTATATCACAATTCAGGCAAATCCTGTATCAAGAAAAGCATACTTGCCTGCGTGAAATGTTGGTTTTCAGGCAGTGGATATTTGTCGGAATCGAAGGTCAAAATGGCAACATTTTTGGGTGGGGGCACAGTTACGTTGCAGATCAACGATAGGAAGAATACTTCCCGGTCGGTCTTCTCTTGGAGCGGGCAGTCGGCGGTCAAGACGAGCGGATTAGTCTTGCCGAGCTTGCTGGACTGAAACAGACGGAAGTTGCGGTTTTTCGTGTAGACGCCCTGGTCGACGAACACATTCCTGGAACCGGATTTGTCTTTAATAAGAAGGTTTTGTCCCTGTGAGGAAACTTCCAAGGTGCTACTGCTGGGCTGGACCACTGGATGAAGAATGCGGTAGCAGAGGTATCTCACGAAAAGCCCGACGTGGTGGAGGTCGTGGAAGAGAACCGAGGGGAAGATCAGATGCTGGCTGAATTTGGAGGTGGTGCTGGCGTCCAGTTGTACGAGATCGTCGCGTGGTAGTGGTAGCGAGTAGAGTTCCTGGAACTACAGTAGAACAAGGAACCAGTTAGTTTGGCAATTATGAGGGACAACATGCAAAACATAACAGAAAGAATTACCACTAGAATAACGAACAGATAAACAGACAGACAGACAGACAGACAGATAGACAGACACAGACAGACAGACAGGATGGATAGAAAGATTTACAGGCAGATATGCGTACATACAGACAGACAGACAGGATGGATAGAAAGATTTACAGGCAGACATGCGTACATACAGACAGACAGACAGGATGGATAGAAAGATTTACAGGCAGACATGCGTACATACAGACAGACAGACAGACAGACAGACAGACAGACCGAGACAGACCGATAAGCAATATAGACAACCACGCAATATGTCTAGGCAATCAATCAGGAAAAAAGATAGACACGCAGGAAGAGTGTCAAGCGTGCAGGAACAAATGCAGGAACCATGTAGACAGACACATACAGGCCGACACACTACGACAGTCTCAGTTTGCTTTGCGCTTGCATTAAAGAAATTATATTTAGAACTAGTGGATTAGAAAAACTGTACAATAAAAATCAATTTAGATTAAAATATAATCAATCGGAGATTTATTAGTCATATTACTGCAGCAGTAATGTGGAATGTATCCAATATCCTGAAGAGAAATGCAAGCGCAGAAATGTTCAGTCAACGCACAAGACTACTCCGCCCTGCGATTGATTGATCGATTGGCTCTACAAGGTTAAACGAACGCTTTGACCCTCCAATTCAGCAATCAATCGCAGGGACAAGCACACAATCACACTCCACATCACAGATGAATCAAGCACCTACACCTACCACAATCTCCATCTCAGCGAGGAACATCTGTACCATTTCCTCGCCGTTGTGGCAAGCATTCATTTCCCTCTCAAACTCCAGGTCAAAATAAAGCTTTACCGGAACGCCCTCCAAAATGACCTCGTAATGGTGCTTCCACTCAGCGTCAACCTGCTTGTAGGTATGCCAAAAATGTTCGTAAGAAGTGACCAAATAGCGGCGCCTTCCCTCGCTCAAGTCGCCGGTTTCAAAGGCAAACACGTGCAGCCCCTCGCAGGCGCTCGCGGCGTACGCGAGAGCTTCCGCCTGCCGGAAAAAGGTCGTCCACACCACCGCAGGGCCCAACAGAGACGCGGTGAAGGGATGAAGGGGTGCAACGCTTGTACCGCGCGTTCTTCCTTTACTGGCCGTCCAGATTCTGTTGACCCGAGCGGACAGGTCGGTGCCTGTTGATGATGGGCCGGATTGCTTGGATCGGTAGAACGGAGTTGGATCCATCTTTTGTGTGAGTGAAATAGGATGAAAAGATGGTCAATAAGCTGACAACAATGGAGGCATTATGGGTCGCGCGAACATTTAAGAAAAGCAAAATAAATAAGTGCGAGATGCCGTTTCTGTTCCCGTTCGCAGATTTTGAGGAATGTTCTGTACAGTAAGCAGCTGTTCGCTTAAGAAGTGACAAATGCTCGCAAATTAAATTCCAATGTTCTAGTAGTGTACGCACGTGGCAAAAACCTTGCTATAATCGAGTTAAGCCATTTACTCCTCCTTCCATGCATAACTTTGGACACATTCCGAGTTAGAAGGCATAACTCGGTCAGAGCATGATTTTTGCCACATGTGCATTATGTTTCCTGTCTCTTTTCTTGTCTCTCATGCTTTTCGAGGCTTAGATGACCATTAATCATATCAGGTCACGTGTATTAGTAAGTACTACGTAGTACTAGTAACTAAACCTGACTAATATGTAGTAATTAATGAGTAACAGCACAAAACACTGCTAAATTATTTGAATCATCAAGGAACACAGCAGACACGTTTTATTTCACGTTTTATTACGATTTTAATTCTTGCAATTTTAAATACCAGAATATATTCAATGAAAGAGTAACCAGGTTAGGCTATAAAATAGCGATTTGGTTCACTATAGGTAGGACCTAGGGACTAGTGACAGTAGGAAGTTCTGAACTAGACCCTCCACGCAACATTCGTACGTACTGCAACTACGGCAAGTAGATGGTTCCTTGCGAGTTTTGGCTTGGAATTTACCCCGTGCGGGACTCATTTTTGCACAAAACAAAAATTCCTAAATTTAACCCTATATGAACTGATAAAAAAAAATTTATGCTTAATTTCGAAAGAATATGAATGTGTCTGTAAAAAATTTGCTCGGTTTAACGTTAGGGCAGGAGCAGGACAGGTGCTATGCCGTGGTTTGTGACGGCACCTAGAAATTAAGCGTGGCCCGGTTACTGGCAGACTTTGCCAAGTTTGCTGACCCGTGGACCCATGTACCACTTTTGAGTCTGAAAATGTTTACATTTTTTTTAAAAAGGTCTCCCTCAATTTAGTGGTGCACGATTGATTGCATATTTCTGATTTTTTTCTTGTACAATACACTGACATAGATCTATAATTTGCCGTTTTGGTTTTTTAGATTCGCTTCAAAGTTAAGGGAGATCTCAAATACGGTCCATGGGGCACAACTACAACAGTGTTGGTCCTTCAGTTTTCCGAAACAACTTCTGATTTAACAACTGAATTTTGATTTTGAAAGTAGTTCGGGTAGCCATCGAAGTTGGCTTTCCAATGCAGAAAATAGTTTATCAATATCACACACACAATTCAGGCGAGGGCCTGCGAAGGCCAGTGCAAAACGCTTTCCCGCACCCGGTACGGTACTTCAATAGCAAGTTTTTCTTAGCAAGCTAAGACATCTATATAAACTCCGCGGAGGCCGCAGCGAATTGAGACGGAAACATCGAAGACGAAAATAGTGAATTTCACTTTGTTTTCTCGCCTGGTGTCTGTGTATATACCGTCAATTGACTGAAGATCTCTGAAAGTATGCGAGTTTGTCTATTTTCGCGCGAAACTGTTCTGTTTGTTTTTACAACTTGTGAATCTCTCGATGCGAGGGGCCGAACTAAACATTTCAGTCCTCAATAAAAGTTTTCTGCTCTTGAAAAACCATTAAACCATTATTTTAATTGATCCTTCAGAAAACTCCGCCGGGTCATATATTATTCATTCGGAAACGCCATTTGGACGAGATGGTATTATGTTCGTATTATTTTGAAGTCTGTTTTCAATTTGATTGCGGCCATATATGTAACAGTTGCAATCGTATCTCGAAAATTCCCCTTGACCTGATAGACATTAACCTCACGCCCATCGTCGGAGCAGGCGTGACACGGATCTTCCTGACGTGGGGTGCACAATCACTGGATCTGGACAGTCACTTGACCGGTCCCTCGGGGAGCGGCAGCCGTTTCCGCGTCTTCTACTCCAACAAAGGCAGCGCCACCAGTCTGCCCTACGCCAACCTCGACGTAAACGACCAGACCAGCTACGGACCAGAAATCATCACCATCACCCGGCAGGACAGAGGGGTCTACCGCTATGTCGTGTACAATTACAGCAACTGCAACCTCCCAGGCAGCGACGTGCTGTCCAACAGCCAAGCCAGCGTGTCGCTGACACATGCCGGACAGACGAGGACGTTTCCGGTGCCGCCACGGAGGGCGGGGATCGTGTGGACGGTTTGTGAGCTGAACGGGATTAACGTCATCCCGGTCAACACTATCGCCAGCGCCAACGTTTTGCCGGAATGATTTATTAGGTGTAGTTGACGATTTTCCATCACATAGTTGTTGCTAGCTTTTTGTATGCTATCATTTAGTAATAATATACTGACTATTACTGAGTGTTAGAAACCCATCAAATAAATTAAAACTAGCAAGTGTATGTTATACACTAAGAAATGCGGAGCTCGCGTATTGATAATTGGGGCAATGGGCAATGGGCAAGGACGTCACGTCAGACACACGGACAGCGCGTCGCCCACCCACACGGCGTGGGCGGACCGTACACGTGGGCGTGCGTACGCGTGGGCGAGGCCGGACATCAAACCGGCTACCAGCAAAGCTGAATGCAGCGCTGCGTGACGTCATACACACAGCGCGTCGTCCTCGCCCACGCGCCCACGCGGACCGTACACGTGCCCATGCGTACGCGTGGGCGAGGCCGGACATCAAACCGGCTACCAGCAGAGCTGAATAAGAAATGCTTCGCATGATTAATTCTAGCATTGTGTTGCCTGGATAAAGACAAATTTCAAACGGGAGGGGGGAAATGGTCGGTGTATGAATACTCTGTCCCGCACGATTAGGGAAGTGTCCCAACCATTGCCCGGTATGCGTCTGAATCATGTCTAATCCATTCAAAGGAAATGTTCCGGCTGTGTCTAGTCTGTTGTTTTTTGGCGTATCCTAAGAATGGTTTAGGAGTAGTCAAGGAATGGAATTTTAATAGTTCTGCTATCTCGTTAAAAATTTCCAAAAAATATCTGGCAAGTGACTGAATAAGAGGTAAACAATTTACCTAAAATTGCTAAACAGAGGCCCTTCTTTACACTAGTAATCCCATTAAATAAATCAAAAACAAGAATATGGAAAACAACAAAACGAGAAGTATTCGCTTCATAGGTACAGTTAATCAGGTATACCAGAAAAAAATTATTTCGGGACCGCCAAAGCCGACTTTTACGCCTTATTGAGGGTTCCGTTGACGGCTTGACCGATGGAAATTAGAGGCGGCCCATTCAGTTTCACCTTGTCGCTGTGGATGTAAGCTGAAAAACAGCAACATCAATATATTGAAGAACGTTATGGACACGCTAGGTGATGTATTTAGAAAATTTTAACAGTAAAAAGCGTTGGAGGAGATCCTTGTAGATGAAGACTGGCTTTCCAGCGGCACTTCGTTCGTCGTCGAAACCGTGTACGGATACACGAAAGTGACTGAAAAGTTAGCGTATCAGATCAAATGTGCGGATAATAGTAATATAATCATAATCGATAAAATAGTTAGGATTGAGGAAATGAGTATTGAAAAAAATCACACACTCATTTAATCAATCAATGCGTACTTTACCTGAATAAATATTATTCCCCAGGAAAATGTCAATCCATCAATCAAGCGAAATTATCTTGGATAGAGTGGCATGCCAGTAGAAACAATCAATCAATCAATCCATCAACCTATTTCATGTCCGTACCTCGAGGAATGAAGTAGATTAGGTCCCTTTCAGCGGCGCTGACATGCTTAAAGTTTAGAGCGCGTTAATTCTCGTCGGTTTTCAGCATAAACTACTTAGGGCGAGCATCTATACAAATGAAAATTTTTAAAGGAGAACGAAAAAATTTTGGATGTATCCGGACAAATTGAAGTACCTCGCGGGATGACTGACTGCTTGCCGTAGAGAGTCCGAGAACGGAACTCCACACAGATTTTTTGATAAGCCTCGCCATGAACAATCAGATTTTCCGCAGAAGAATCAGCCATTTCTTCATCCAAAAAAGAAAACAATACATCAATTCCAACAGAAATCAGTATACTTGAAGCCAATAGCAGGTTCGTTAAGTTGTTGATTTCTTTCACAATCGGATAAAACACTATAGAAACGACACAAAAATAAACCTGCGTGCTCCGCCACCCGAGCGAACGACGGATACAACTTAAATTAAGATACTAATACAAATTAAGATTTCTAAATATATTACAAAAGACAAGGTGGATTCGAGTGGGAGGATAGTACGGACCGAGAACGGTCAAAAGAAAACGAAAATTAATTGAGAAGCCGAGTCGAGATTTGAATCGCAAACCAGGCAATAAGTAGGCTAGTAGGCGCTAAGTGGTAAATCCACATTCACAGTGGGAGCCACAGTAGGACTACTGGCGCGCCACAGCCGGCAGTTTGATATTTTGTTTGGGTAGGTGCTCACATGACCGGGCCGCGGTTTGTCCATTTCGGCCAACCAAAAATCGTGCGGGTGTAAAATGTTGCGAAACAAAAAAGAAAATGAGTGAATACGAAGGACAGGATGAGGGTTCCATCGCCCAGGTGAAAGATCAGAGACCACAAAGATCACCATAAAGAGAATAGCCCCATTTGAGCGGGATTCCAGATTCGATTTGACAGAAGGAATTTTTGGCAGCTAAAAGTAAGTTTAAAAAAGGGCTTACAAGTGATTTAAACCCAGCCTGGTTCTTCGCCTCTTTCGACATCCGAACCGCATTGCGAACTTTTCTAATTTAAAGCAATTTACCCTCAATGCACCCATTTCGAATTTCCTTTAATAGTCGTGTCAGCGAGCATTCGCACAATCGTGAGCATGTCGATGAGTTCCCAGTACACAAGACGCATTTCCTTTCTGGATTTCAACGCTAATTCGCTGTATCAAATACCCTAAAGAGCGCTTCGCTCTTTTGCTGTTCCATTCGCCACTCGCTTGGCGATGTTGGCGATGAGCATTTTGGCCTCCGGTCCCCAAGGTTTGCTAGATAGTTACTCAGTAGTGGGGTTTCGCAATGGACGTGTCCTGATATCCGGTACTACAGGACTTGTTCGCGCCAAGTTTTGACATTTTTTATTTCAAGATTTGTGAAGATGTTCTTGCTGCTGTATACAGTTCGGTATTCCACCCAAATAAAAACGGTCTGACAAATGATGGTAGAAAGACCTCTAAACTAATTGATCTTCCTTTGCTCCTATCTCGCTTTTCTTTGATCAAATCTGTTTCCATGAATAACTGGGAGCTATTTTAACTACGAAAGAAGCAAAGGGTACCCGCCGCAATTGCAAAATATTTGCCTTTTGGTACAAGCGCACTGAAGATGGCTTCCTGGCCGTTTAGAGCTTTCGTCAAAAGCGCCACAACAGCTGATCTTTTCCATCAGCCAAATTTTTCCCCGTCGTTTTAAACGTATGTTGCATTATTTAGGCTGAATTTGAAATAAAAACAGTATGTTGGTTTAGTGAATTGCGCTGTTTTGAATTCCCAAAAAAATGATTCAATTTCAGATCTGGTTTTTTTTGGAATCTGCGAAGTTATTCGAAAGCTTCTGATATTTTAAAGAACCCGTTCCTTCTCTGTTTCGATTGAACCAGATGGATGAATTGCTGCTGGATATGTGGCAACGCAGTTTGAGAAAACTCGAACTGCCCCAACTTGGCGCGAACAGGCTTCTATAGTAATGCATCTGGTAGCAGTTTTTTCTACCATCAAGAGGTGCATAACAGTGAAGCGTCCAGCGGCCCGTTTAGGCTCCTTGCAAGTCGGAACAAGGACCCCTCATTGTAGGTAGGGTTAGGAGGTGGGCATAGGGGCAAAATGTATCTTTTTTCAAAATTTGGCGTTGTTCCTGATCATTGTGAAACTTGTCGAGAAGTGGGGCTCTGATTACCAAGCTCTCGGGATTTCAAAATATTTTTGTGTGGTTTATCGTGCAATATTTCCATCGAGAGAATCGGAAATAAACGAGAACTTCCATTTTTATTTTTAGAATTGGTTAAAGCCCTTATAGAGGGTGCTGCGAAATAACTGCCGAGGCTGTAACATTGATTGTTGGATTGGTGACTTGAGTGAAATACTGAATAAAACACCAATCTAACAATCAATTCAACTGGAGCTTTGTCGACGTCGCAGCGCCATCTATAACGGTTTGAACCAGTTTTTAAACCCTTAAAACTGGAAGGTCTCCTTTATTGCCGATTTTCTCGATAAATATATTGTCAAAATAATTAACCGAAATTAACGTGGTTGCAAATTGTTAGGGTTCCGGAGACATTGAAGGCGCTGTGCTAGGCACTGGTTATACCGGCCTCTGCGCTGGCCATTGCGGCACTGGTCGCCGCGACCCAAATTGCACCAATTAACTCCATGGATATTTGCACGGAAAATTGACGCGTACAGTTATTCTAATAAACTGGTTATACCCGCAAAACTATAATTCGACAAGGAGACACTCACGTTTTGAAATCGTGATCAATGTACATGAAATAAAGGCTACCGGCCGCGAGATACGGAGCAGGTTAAACAAGTCGGAATCTTCCTCGACAGATGAGATTTCGTCGTTTGCAGATAATATGGAATGGGGGCGATATCTTTGAAACATCTATTAAATTGCAAAGAACAAAATAGTACGTAATACATCTCTGATGACTCAACAGAGTTGTAGAAGTCGACAAAACATCAGATGACAAACGCGGACCTGGACGGGAGATGGACAGAAGCCCCTCCCAAAATAAAGATGCCAATTAAACACTATTTGTAAATAATTTATGGTACTCAGAAGTGACCAAAAACCATATCATATTGGCGGTTTTACTATTTGTTTATGCTCAAAACGGTCCCAATTTCAGGTCAAAAGAGCTCGATAGTGGATGCAAAAAACGGATATAATTATGAACTGCGCCGCACTTAGTTGCCCAATGGTCAGTCTTTCTCAAATGATCCCTGCTTGCCATTAAATGATTTGGCATGGCAAAGGAGCGATAGGCATGAGAAAGAAATGGAAACACTATCCGCCCGGGAATCTAACCGTTGCCATTGCCGGCATGAGACTGACGACTGACTGACCACGACTGACCATTGGTCTTCTAGTACGGTTCTCGTCCTTTCGGACGTAGTATTTTTAAACTAGGTTTTAACAACATTATTGAAATCGAAGTTTTTCACCATTCCTTTTCAAATTAGCTCCCAATAATTTTAGCAACATAAAAGGACGTCGTTTGGATGGTTATCCTTCTACTGCAGTGTTTAAAAAGGGCTACAAGCTGGTATTTTACTTATTATGAAATGATATTTAATATAGTAAATCTACTGTAACCGTTATTATATCGATTGTAACCGTATTTCGGATAGTGTTTTTCTGGGGGAAGACAATGAAGTGAGTGAACAATACCTTAATATCATATCTCGGAGGCAGGACAAGGTTCACATTTACAATGGGGGAGATTAATTGTGGCGCCCACAGAGAACAATCCAGTTGCTCCCCAAGAATATTGGCATGCCCGTTTATTGGTCTGTAATCGACATCCAGCTCGCCTAGTGAAACAAACAGCTGCTACTCACAGACAATACATTTGATTACTGATGAACCGACTCGACACACACTCGTTTGCATATAGTACGAAATGTAAATGTCCAGTATCCTGTAAGATAAGGTCGTAATAATGGACAAAACCAAGCTGGGTGCGCTATCACATCCCAACTTGCCAAGTGCAGCTTGTGCAGCCCTGGCCATGACGAATTCACAAGGCATACAGTATATAAGCCACATGCAGGCCAGTGTGGATGTGACTTGACTTCATTCCTGAGAAGCCTCGCCTAGAATCTTGCTATTAACATATTTTTTTAAGTAAGGATTATAACGGCAAGATGTTTGTGAGAAGTATCTCCGTTCTGTTGTGCGTCCTCGGTAAGTCAGAATATCTTTCATGTGCGAAAGTGCTTTACTGATGTTTTTCTCGCAGGGCTCGCCGTCTCATCCGCCTTCGAACTGGGCTCCGTATCCGGCGCCGTGAAGGATGCCGTCTCCGACGCCTCCCTCGGAGGGGTCGAGGTGAAGGTCCCGCTGTGGCCGGTCGACGAGGACCGGCGTATGCGAGCGACCCTTCCGGCCGGCCTGAAGCTGGGCGCGATGCGGATGACGGATGACTGGGTCTACACTTACACCACCACGGACGGTCAAGGCACGTACTCTTTAGACCTGCCGCTGATCGCAGGGGCCGCCGATTATGACGTGGAGTTTAGCGCACCGCAGTTGAACTACAACCCCATCACCATGCACAATGTGGATGTGCGGGCCAACGAGCAGACCATCGTGGAGGAGCTCGCCTACATCGATCGCAGCATTGGCGGTCCAGGTAAGGCACTGTGACGTCAAGTAGTTAAAGTTAAACGAAAGAATATATACTGAATGACACAACCACTTAACTTGAACTTGAGGCATTTTTATTCAAGTAACACTTGAATTCAGAATCATTTTGAAATTGTACTTTTGTTTATAGAGTTTAGACCTGTTTCAGTGATGATTTCACCGGAAAATTCAAGCAAGTTTTTTCTGGTGATATTTTAAAGTTTCGAAAACACGTCTGGGCCATCCCCACTTCCTTGAATTTCACAGTAACAATAGTTGTTTCTAGAATTACATTAAAGATAACCTGTTTATACTATCCCATTCCAAATTCACGTATTAATCGATTAGCATCAGGCAAAAAAAATTCGAAGGCTATTGGACAGACGGAGTTGTAGGCCAAAACTGAAAAGCTTTTCTCTGATCTCAGAAAAATATTTAGCTGATCTCATTTTGACTCGAAATTGAATTTAAAATATGATCGTGCTAAAAAAATTATATTTAACGTACAGTAGTTCTAAAAATCACCACTTTTATAGAGAAAAACAAGGACGATGGAATCTTCCAGTGTTTCCCAACTTGACAGCATCACCAAAAAACATTTGCTTGAATTTACCGGCAAAACAAAATGCTAAATTCATCACTAAAAGTCATAAATAGAAATATAACACGTTGAAAACTGATATTCTGCGCACACACTGAAGCAACAATGACGCTTACCGAATTTGTTACGTAATATATTGTATTGATATTATTATTGAAGACAGTTTTATGGCTGTATTTAAATTCACTGGGGCTCCTCCTCAATATAGTTTTTTTGAGCCCCAGACTGCTCGATGAAACTAACCAGAAAATGAAGTAATGATCACCATTGATCTAAAGGACAACAAGTTCTCAATGAATTAGCCTAAGAAAGGGTGCTCATTGCTCAGGGCCTTAAACAATTGGGTCTTTCTAGGTGTCCTCAGTGGACTGGCTAAGCACGCCCAAACAGGGAGGGGCGAGCCGGGGGTCCTACTCCACTTCCGCAAGGGCCTCAGGGTCCGCGACGGACTCGTTATCGGAAGCGTCGTATCCGGGACTGACGGTTCCTGGAGCATCGTCTTAGACGCAGGGTCGTACACCATGCAGGGTAGCAAAGACGGCTTCGTCACCGACTACCGCAACGTCATCTCGCTGGGCCGTAATCCCGTCCTTAATCAAGACATCTCCCTGACGCCAATCCCCCCGCCGGGCGAGACCCGAATCGTCCTCACATGGGGTCTGCATCCGCGGGACCTCGACTCTCACCTGACTGGACCCCTTCCGGGGAGCAGTGAACGCTTCAGAGTGTACTTCAACGCGCGTGGGAGCAAAGTCACCTATCCCTTCTCCGACCTCGACGTGGACGACACGTCAAGTTACGGACCGGAGACCACCACCATCACCCGACAGGCCGCGGGGGTTTACCGCTTTGCGGTGCATCACTTCTCCGGCGAGGGCCTCATGTCCAATTCGGGGGCCAAAGTGACCGTCACTCATGCCGGAAGCTATCGAGAATTCCACATCCCGCCGCGCGTGCCGGGCGTCGTGTGGACCGTCTTTGAGCTGAATGGAAATTCCATCGTCCCCATTAACACCATCACCAATAATCAGATTCAATAGAATTGTAAGGATTCTTTTAATAAATCCCATGTGATTCACACTTAGCTTTTGGCGGCATTGTCGTAAAACTAGTACTAGCAGCAACAACAAGGTTCTAGCGCTTGCTTTTCGAAACGCAATAAAGTACATCCTAGGATCCAGCCAACGTAAAATAAGGATGATCGTCCCAAAACCGACGCGGCATTGCCACGCTGAATTTCAATGCTATAATGCGCTCCGTAAAAGCAACTAGTGATTTACAGTGTAGCTACTTCGTGCGGAGAGTTATTTCCGGTGCAATGCGACGTTAAACAATTAACCAAAGTATGGGTGAAATCTGTGTTTCGCCTCAGCATCCAAACTGCTTTTAAATCAGCTCACTCATGGGTTTCTCTTTTATGACAGGAACTTGGTTGTTTGAATTTCTGTACTTTCTGTATTTCTTTACAGAAATTGTCCTCTTAGCAAGAGCCAAAAGTCTCCAATGCTGAAGGCCTAAACCTCCAATGATAATCTGGAACCGATGCCCTCCCGTTTTACTCGACGTACAAATCGAGGTGTAAAATCTTGCTGCTTGATGGCAAATTTTACTCTTCCTGGGTAAAATAATTACTTCCGGTTCATCCTCGAGTGCAATTTTATCCACTCAATGCCTTCCGAGAGAAAAATGCCTTCTGGCAGAGGGCAATTATACCCAACGTCTACATTTTTATATTTCGAATAGATTTTCGCACTTCGTTTGAAACCATAAAATGCTAAAAAGAAGATTAAAAGTGGCAACCTTATAAAATCAAGTTGGACGGAACCTGTTAGATGGAGGACTGACCAGGGCAGTCCCATGCGTTTCATCGTGAAACAAGACGACTAATTGTCTATAAATAGAAGCAGTCTTTCGGATTATAAAAGTATCGGAAGACGATACAGCAAAAATATGGGGCACCAAAACCGATCGCGTACCAACTGTTGGCATGTCCGTGACAGTCTTTTGCACCATTTGACGACCACATACAAAAGTTGCTACGACTTTGCTCAAGCCTTCCGATAGCACGCCGATAATGTGTGTGATCCTCAAAACTACACCCTGGTCATCCATCACAATCGATTCATTTCGACATGTGGCGTGGTCATCTTCGCCCGCGCGGAGAAATATTCCGGTTTCGGCTGCTGCTCGGCGGAAAAGGAAGCACTGTCGGAGCTGAAATGTAGACTCAGCAAAAGAGTTGATGAGGTCCATTAGAGCCAGGTCTTCAGCACCCAACACAATCGCTTTCCCAGTCAAGCGGCAAGTACCATCCAGACCGTGTGAAATGTAATGGCCACGTGGCAAGCCCTGAACACAACACATAGCTTGAAGTACTCGGTAGTCTCGATCGCCCCCCTCCAGCGACATCGTGTGCAGCAATTCTGTAGATTTGTTCAACATGACTGCGGCGTTCATGATGTGTTTTGTGATGTTGTTGCGACCTGAAATAAGAAGTACAATTGGTATATATAGTCTTTGAATCCCGGCAACTTTGTCCATTGTACAAGGTCAAAACACATCTAAAAAAGCTCCAAGTACCTTTCACTTTCCGAGTGATTTTGCCAATGTGGTCCTCGGGTCCATAACAGGAAACGATTTGAAGTGGCCCATACAACTCCACTGCGTACCACAGGTGCGACATCAGGTGGATGCTGTACTTCATGTGCTCAACACCGAAGGAGCTCTGGAATGCCGTCATAAACCGGTCACACAGACTCTTCAGCTCCAGCACGTCTGCGGCGGATATGTTGTCCTTCGTGCATTGAAATGCAAGCCGAGAAGCCAAACAAATTGTTTTGTAGAATTTCTTTGGGACGAAGTCTTTAGTGACGTAAGGAGCGGCATGCTGAAGGAAGAACCGCAACTCATGTGCCTTGAAGTACTTGTAGTGCCTGAGAGACCTGACGTTGCGATTGCTGTTGCCAGTTACAGCAATCTGGAGGTACAGACGGTCCATCTTTGCCAGCTCTCGCCAAGTGTTGAGGATTGAGTCCTTCTCGACGAGCATTTCCAGTAAGAACTTGGCCACGCCTTCGTCAACTGCGTGCATACAGTCGATGCAAAATCCCTGAAATCGGGTATAAAGTAAGCACGCATCCAGAAGCATTGCTGACTGCGGTTATGTATCCACGTGTTCTTATACCCGCGCGTATACATGCAGTACGTGCAGCACTGCCTGCCTGCCTGCCTGCCTGCCTGCCTGCCTGCCTGTCTGCCTGCCTGCCTGCCTGCCTGCCTGCCTGTCTGTCTGTCTGTCTGTCTGTCTGTCTGTCTGTCTGGTTGTCTACCTGTCTCGCTCTCTAACCGGTGGATTATTAAGTACTGCCTCTTCGGTACAGTGTGGTCCTTTACCTACCACATACGGCAGGATATAGGCATGAACTGGTACCTTAATCGCATCGAATTTCGCCCAGTTATTGATCAGCGATGGCCGCTTAAACCCTTGCGTCTCACGCTGCTTCAGCCGAGCTTTCCGAGTTCGCTGGTCATCAGCCTCCCACTGTTCCGTTTGTTGAAGGACTTGTGCATGGGTCTTGAGCTCAGCTGTAGGGTCGTATTTGAAGCACATCCGATGAGACATACATTCCGCTATCTGCAGACAGTATAGGCATCCTTGGCCGGCACTATGGGACAACTGCCCATTCAGAGAGGTGCGTTCTGGGGTGTCAGCTAAGTACGCCACGACGTATGCGTCCGATGACACATGCTCTTTCTCCTTATTTGTCCACTGAATAGGATCATGGGTCGGATTTCCTGGCTGTACAACATTAAAACATCATTTTGTTACTGTATATTTCTTAGTGGTAGTAATAGTACGAGTAGTCATCTGATTTTTCCAGATATAGGTATAATCCAGTTATAGACACGTCATATATGATATAGTTTAAAGTTTTGATTTTGGTAAAATTCTCTAGCCGGGCGTAATAGTTAGCTTTATTATTAGTACGTGTCTTCGTAATTAAATACCTTCAGTTGTTTAGACAGCTCCAACAGAAAGCATTCCCGATCCTTGGGCAGCTCCCAGTCCGCGCCAACCCATACAGATACTAGAGTCCAATGGTTTGCTCGGATGTTTAGCGGAATGTTGGGACACTGTAGAAACGTGAGGTACAGCTTCTTTGCAGTGCTCTTGTTGATCACGGCTCCATCGCTGTGTAGAAGAATGGC